>JAQFXP010004420.1:0-10721 GCA_034693685.1 Belba bartosi
AGGAGGGAGAGAGAGAGCAGGAGAGAGAGAGAGCAGGAGGGAGGGAGAGAGAGAGAGAGAGAAAGAGAGAGAGAGCAGGAGAGAGAGAGCAGGAGGGAGAGAGCAGGAGGGAGAGAGAGAGAGCAGGAGAGAGAGAGAGCAGGAGGGAGGGAGAGAGAGAGAGAGAGAGAGAGAGAGAGAGAGAGTGGAGCTATACAGTATTCTAAAAGCAAATTTTTGCTCCAAAGTATTCTCTGAAAATCTAATAATTTGAGTTCGAATTCATTTTAATTTAACCAAATTTATAGACAAAACCTAAATTAAGATCAAATCGAAAAACGTCGACATTTTTGTGAACGCAAACTAAGTTTTTGCGGACAGTGTATGGGTTGTATGAATTGCTAAGATTATGATTGAGTCAAATATGTGTTAGAATTGCAGATTTATACCAAACTATATCTTAGAAGAGGTAAAGCAATTCCGGCAAATAGGGTAACACAAGCAGAAGATATTTGAGAATAAATTTATACATTTTTCGACTGAATATATCAAAATTTAGATGTTTTTCAAATTTTCGGTTTGAAGACTTGTGCATCGATTGTGTAAGAAATAGTTGGATTGAAATAAATTTGAATAAAATTTTTAGTGCAAATACTGTAATGAATGGAAGCGTTTTGTTTACATTTATGTCGTTATTCTTCGGGAAAATACTTTTTTAGAATTTAAGTTCAATTATATTCTAAAATGCATTCACTAAGAAGTGAATTGAAAATTGAATAAAAATAGTAAATATGTTCAGCAGTTCTATTCATCGGTTCATTAAATGAGTTTATATACTCTATATTTGACCTAAACCTAAAAATATAAAGAATATAAAAAAAGATTCTTCTAATCTATTTTTATCGCATTCTAATGGAAATTCATTTCTTTTGATTTATTACATTTATAATAAAATATAAATGATTTTGAAATAAATTATTTCTAATGAATGCACAAAATAAGCGATTTTTGTTTGTTTTCTTCAATTTCTAACTAAATTATTGTTCGACTCTTAGGTTTAGAACTGCTGACACGGAATGGTTGGGCCTCTGCTTATACAATGGAAGCAGTGATAATGCAATTATGTGCCAGTTTTGTGAAGGGCCAAGCTAGAATTAAACGCAACAAAGGAAATGGAAAGGAATTCAGCAAAAAATTAGCTGAAGCTTCGTTCAGGTATTGATTCAATGTCTCATTCGCTTTCAAACACCAAATTAAACTCACAATTACAGTAACTGTACTTGCTTACTGACTTACTGAACAGCTTGTTAACTTTGTTACTTTAATAGTTTAGATTATAGGTTACATTCAAGTTATATTTATTAAATTATTTCTATATGCAAAATTGCAAACATTAATTATTGTCTGGGGAATTTCGAAATTTTATTTATTTAAAACATTATTTTTAAAATTTATGTTTCATAAAAAATTTAATAAAAATTATTGGAAAGTTTTTATGAAACAACATTATACAAAATTGAATATATTTAAATAAAAATTTATTGGATCAATTTACTTAAAGCTTTTTAACAAACAATAATTTGCTTAGTTGTTTAACTGCAAGTTACATTTATTGATATAAATTTGTTTAAATGTTTTTTGCCAAACTTTATAAGAAAAATTTATTTATATTTAGAATTAACTTGTCATGATAGAATAATTTAGCCACAATTCAATTATTTATTATAAATAATTCTAACTTTTTAAATTAATATAAAATTGACAGTAAAGAAATATTGTATTAGAAAATTAATATATTTTTTCTTAATTTTAAGACAAATTTATTACTATTAATTGCAAAATGTTATTGGTGATTTTTCAAATAACAAATATTAATAGAATTTGCAAAAAGAAAAAAAAATTTCGTAATTACTATTTATCCGCCTGTATTTTGGCAAGAGGTAATAAAACCCCCTTAAACAATTGTGGCTAAATCCAGTTTAAATATAGTTAAATCGGGTTAATCTGCAAAAGTGATTTTATTATGTATTTTGAGCATAAATACGGATCTCATTCCACCCCATCCCCACCCCAGCCCTGAATTGCCGAGATTTTGAACCCCTGTAAGAACCCATTTTATATTGATAAAAATAAATGACTTTGATATGACTTAATTAAAAAAATCATCTATATACAATATATGCAATTAAAGCAATTTCTAAATGATTGTGAGGAAACTAATTTGAAATGTTAATATTTCATTTAAAAAAGAACAATGCTAAACATGCTACTAAATGATTTGAGCAAAACTTGTTAATTTTAATACTAACACTAAATTTTAATAATGGAAATTATACAACACCAATAGTAAATTTATGCTAAATCTTGCTTTTAATAAAATATAATTATAATTTTCGACTAAAAATAGCCTTAATTAACAATCACAATTGTTAGTGACATGAATTTAAAAGCTATTATTTCGTAATAAATAAATATGCAGAATAAAAATTGATTTAACAATTAATTTCGGCTTTTTCTTATTTTTGGTTTATTCATATTCTGTAAACCAATAAATAATAATTTAATTTTGCGCCACATATGAGGAAAACGAGAATATACTGTATATGCATTTGAATGGAAAGCGCAAACAACAGTCTTATTATTCTTTTAGATTGCAATAACAAGCTATGTTCGAGCTATGTATTAGAATTTCTATACAATGTACATTATAGGTTATATAAATATAGTATTACACAAATTATTATTTCTTAAAGGTTAGGCTTTTAGATCAATGTTTTCTTAAGTTAAATTAATTATTTATTTTGTTTAAAATTAACTAAATTTCAATTTTCTGCTAAAATGTTATTTATTCTCAATTTATTATTTTTCAAAATCATTTAAAGCTTGAAACACAACACTTAAAAACATGTTTATTATCTAGTTCAAATCTATTACTTAAAAAATTCTTTATTTAAGCGACTTTTTGAATCTCAGCTATAATATACAGATATTGTAAGTCAGATAAGACATATAAATTGCTAAACATTAGAATTTTTTATACGGGTATTCCTGGCACTGATAACAAGATAAATGATTATAAACTTCAATTCAGTCTATGAATAGAATAAGAATTTTGACTAAAAATACAAGTTTTCAACAAAAGAGATGCGCGCGACTGACCTATTCTCGCACAATCAATAAGTTTGGTATAAGTTTTGATTCAAAATAAAGTTAAAACTAATTGTCCATACTAAATCAAATTTAAAATTTTTATTAAAGATGATTGAAACCTTCAAAGTTTGTCTAGTTAAGAAAGTTGGAAGCCTTGCACTAACCCAGCACTCCCTTCCACTGCATATCAATCTATTATTTGCTACAGTAGTCGTCTACTAGAATAAAAAGATTTTATCATTAAAAATAGATTTTATTGAAAAACATTATAGAAATCGCAATTTTTTTCGTCAAACACTAAAATGATTGAACGATGAGATTTTCGTTTGACCATGCTACTCGAAATCAGTTTTAATAGTCGTTTTTATAGTGCACTCAAATTCATTACAGAGTTAGTACACAATATAAAAATACTTTTATCGAAAATTTTTTGCTATACTCTATATTTACATTTTTTTGCCATAAAAACTATTTGTTAGTAAATAGCAAAACAAATATAAATTTAATAACTGACAAAAAAGAAGAAAAAAGATTTGCTTTTAATTTTAAAAAAGTTTCAATTAATTGTAAGTTTTCGCCTGAAAAGCAAATTTTTTATTTTAACGAATGATATCGATTTTATGCAATAAATAGAATTATGTTATTTCTCTCGTAATTAAATGAAAAGTAAGTCTTTTTTTGAGCAAATTTTCGTAAAGAAGTTAATGCGAAACAAACTGAACTGCAATTAGTTCTCTGGCAATGGTTTTGATGCTTCAATGATAACGAGAGATGTATTGAATTGAGTGAATAGATTGAGTGTTAGTTAATTAGTTTCTCAATTGAATATAATTCTCGGATTAATTTATTTGATTTTATTTCGATTTTACTCAAATCCAAACAAAAATTTCTATTATTCTTGCATTCAATCAAATTATATTCTTTAACTAATATTATTGTAACCCTAAAATCAATACAAAATAAATATATAATACAAACAATTTTTATAAAACAAAAGTTCATTAATTTTTTAAAAACAATTCATTACCTAATTATAAAAATAAGATAAATTTAAACTAAATTTAAATTAAATATAAATAATTAATTGAATTAACTAATTATATTTTTTGTTGTTGTTGTAGAAATGTAATCAAAATACATCAAAGACACAATTGGGTAAACAAGTTTGATTATATATTTGTCTTATTTTATTATTTTAATAATTTCGAAAAATCTCTTATCGATAGGTCAGTCCACCGATTTCTGAAGGGTATGTCAACTATGACTTTATTAAATTGAATATAAGTTATGATCTTTTTATTGCATTTTCGAAACTTATTAATCGAGAGTCGACTTATTTAATTAGTTTTGCGAACTTGTATTTAGAATCGCGTGCAGACACTCACACCACTGGACGTAATACATTAAACTTTTGTATTAATTAAATTGTGTGTCATTTGTTTTAATTTTAGCAACTACACTTTGACTAAAAATTTCTATTTTAGTACATTTATTAAAATATTAATAATAACTTTAATTCAAATGTCATAACTTTTGACTTTAAAATTTTTACATAATTTAAAGTTAACTAATAGAAGGAGAGATAGGGGTATATTGATGCGATACTATCGGAGAATAAATTATATTTAAAAAATTAATTATAAATCTAAAATGATTTTGGGCGTTTTTTGGATTAATTAAGACTAAATGGTTAAAATTTAGCAGTCAAACTAAATTTAGTTTAACTCTCAATAAGATTAGATTAATTTTTGCAAATAAATGTTTGCTATATCTATAAGCCTAAGGTGTAAAAATTGTTAATTTATTCTTGCTTAACTTATATTCCTAACTCGATTCTAAATTAAATTTTATAAATAAAAATAAGATAGTCAAGATAAATTATATAAGAAAATGTCTACCTAAACAGTTGTGGTGTAATAAATTAACAAACAAAATTTGAAATTTAGATTTCAATGGCTCTTCATGCAATTTATTAACATTTAAAAGAGCAATCTCTGGCAAAAACATCTCTAGTATTGTCCTTGCTCATCTCTGCATAGAAAGTGATAATTGTTTCAATAAATTATTTGTTCGATTATTTTGAGGACATCCCAAAACACCACTCCTTTTACCACTACATTCCTGTTATGTATTGCTACGACTGCTCTGCACGCGATTCCAAATATAAGTTAATGTAAAATATAATAAAGAAATTTCGAAAATTATTCAATGAGTAGTCTATCTTCGAAAACCAATTTATAGTTTCAAATGCAATAAAAGTCTCTAAGTATCCACTGATGGCTAAGTTCGCAATAAACTGATTGTTGCAAATATTAGACATGATTTGGGCGGAAAAGTTTGATCACATCTTGTTAGGCAAACTATGGACAGCACAGACTTGAGCCGTACTGAGCCGTACTGTGCCGTTGGCTCTATATTTTTGTTTCTTATTTCCGTTAAGCGGATTGACTTCATTAACAGAAATAAAGAAATAAAAAAAAGTATTTTTGTCGATAAAATTCTACCAATAAATTGGTATCTGAAGAGACTGACGGAATGGCAGGACTGGGAGGGAAAGGGAAAAACGGATAGAACTATAGAACGACACAAAGATGAGATATTTTGTACAGTAATGTCAGACAAACAGTATTTATAAAATATTCTATGAATGCCATCAAAGCCTAAAATTACTTTCTTTATTGAAAACATTATCTTTAGTTTAACTGAATTTTTGTTTTGAATTTTCAGATAAAAATCAATTTTCTTAAGAAAGAAAGTATTGGAAACCCGTTTCTGAAGAAAGAATAGGATTAAACAAATAATTGAATCTTTTTTCGAATAACTTATATTCGATTACTAGAGGTTTAAAATATTTTAAATTAAATTCCGAAACCTTTTAAAAAATAAAGTCTTATATTAAGTGATTTTTGTGTTGAGTTAATCGAATGGATAAATGCATTCGTTTTGATCATTAAATTTATTAAATTTAAAAATATATATAAATAAAACGAAAAAATTACTTAAATGGTTGTGAATTTTAAACGATTTTATTAATTATATCACTTATTAACTTAAGAGAAAATCATTGAACTTAATGGCAAATCATTCGATAAATTTTTGTATTAAAGTTAAATATATTCTGGTTTTCCATAAGTTCTCTCTTTTCTCATTCAATACAAGTTTCAACAAAAATCGATCAATAATTATGAGAACATTTTTTTCCGAAACAAAAATCATTTGAAAGTCAATTCTATTTTAGAAATTCATTTTTCCATTAAATTCTCATTTTGTGTAGAATTTCTTCTTTTTTTTGTTGAAAAAACTGTTTTTATTAGAATTTTATTTATAATTCTCTTATTTTTAATTAAGACTTTGCGTTAAAAGAATTGTAAAATAAAGCCCTAATCAGGAAATGATGTGACGCTCTTTGAAAGTCAATTTGCAGTCAATATATTGAACTTTGTTTCTATAGATCGAGCAAAACATCATTTTCTGATTACGGTTTTACTCAATATTACATTCAATTGTCAATTATCTGTAATTTTTCCAAAATATATATTAAATTATCGTTTTTTCTAATTATTAATTAACAAAATTATTTTCAAAATAAAGTGTCGATTAGTTATTTCGTCAAATTTATGCTAAAACTCTGATTCGTTTTTATTTAAAATGATTTAAATTTGTGTTAAACTTAAACAAATTAAAGTTTTCAGAATTGAGTCTTTAATTATTCATAAAAATAAAACTTTTGATAAAAAATGCGAATTAAAGTCAATTTATTCATTAAATATTTATATTATATAATAAATAGAAAAATTCTATAGAAATTCAAATACAAAACAAATTTAAATCTTAAATATTGCAGAAAATAGTTTAAATGTATATAAAGTTTATTTTTTTGTTGAATACTTTGACTAAAAGCAAGAAATTATAAATTATTAAAAAAAATAAGTTATTCAGCGATTACTTTGTCTTCTTGTCTTCAGCGGATTCTCCGAATTCATTGACTCGAGTCTTGTCGACCGGATATAGCCTTAAGAATAAAACGAATAAATAAATTGAATTTCAAATAATAGTCAAATGATTGATACCATCGCTGATAGAGATATATAACAAAGACTATATCGTCTCTAAAGGCCGCGACTCTGTGTGCCGTCGGAATGGATGTGAGAAGGAATGCAAACAAGTCGTCGATAAACGTATTGAAGGCCTTATACATGAATGCCCTCCAGGGCAGGTGCGCCACCGACTTGAGCTTATAGTTGATGAACAGTTGGGGTAACATAAATAGGAATCCAAAACAATAGACGGCGTTCGCCAGTGTCTGAATCAACTGAATTAGGTTTTAATGTTTTAATAATTTATTAGTTTTAAAAGCAATGCCAATCCTTATATGCCTTACCCATGAATACCAAGACTTGTGTTGTGTGTATAGAATAGAATATATTGCGCCCCCAATCACAAGAGGTGTGAGAATATAAATCGATAAATACTTCATAAAAGTCGAGTCGAAAGCATCGGTTTGTTTCTCAGCTTCGGTTCGACTCTTAATCGAAACTTTTAATCCATTTATTTCCACTTTTAAGGCTTTTTTCAGTTTCCAGAGTTCGATAACTGTCCCAATTC
This sequence comes from Belba bartosi, assembly GCA_034693685.1. Classification (NCBI taxonomy): domain Eukaryota; kingdom Metazoa; phylum Arthropoda; class Arachnida; order Sarcoptiformes; family Damaeidae; genus Belba; species Belba bartosi. The sequence goes on from JAQFXP010004420.1 coordinate 7,735, forward strand.
CGGAGGGGATTAATACTAAATAACTGGTCCTTTGGTCCAACAAATAGAGAGTTATCACAAATTGTGAAACTGTTCGCCACAACAGCGAACTGAAGGACAAGCCTTCCATCGATTTTCGATTTCTCCAAAACTGGATGTCGTTCTTAAACGCCAGGAAATCAAACAAAACCTATATTTAAATTCAAATTAATTAAGTTTATTAGCAAATGGTTATCAAAATCGCTTATGTCTTAACGCCTTACGTGGAATGAAGTGACAAAAACAGTCAAAAGTAATAAATAAATATTTGTGTCTATTCAGCAAAAAATTTATTTTAAAAATTAAATTTATGTGAATTAAAGAGAGCTTTAAAATGGAGAGACTATACCAAAAAATATCGATTTAATGTCATCGATGTCTACGTCTTTGAATCCCATATTAGTCATAGATTTGAGCGATGACTCAATAATCAACATAAACCGAAGTTTTCCGATAGAAGTCGGCTCATACACCACTTCCAGTGGCATCACTGGGTTTGTATCGTTTACTGGCTATGAAATCATCAAATTATTAGCAATTAATTCAAAATAATAACAAAAATACAAATAAAATATTGAGCGAAACCGACCCATAATTCTTTGACTCGTTGTCTGGTGTCTGAAATATAACAAATCGGAAGATATTCGGCTCTATCTGTGAGTCTGTGAATCAAAAGTATTTTTGTTATATATTTCAAACTTCAAATAAATATTCACTTCAAGAGATGTGCGATCTCTCCGGGAAGTGCTTTCCGAGAGAGCGAAAGCGGTTCCGAAATTATATTTAAAGTAATCTTTGGTTTCCAATGAGTGATCGGACGTTCCGCTAACTTTCGGTTCTTCGGAGACTTCTCTTCCGGTTCTTCTGTTTGACTGTTAAGCAAATTGAAAGCTTTCGGCGCTTTTACGGCATATCTGGTCAGAGATGTGATGGCCGTTGAAGTACTTCTGTGTAAAAGTACTTCTTTAGTGATATCGCGATAATTGCTGAGTGAAGTCAACACTGTATGCAAATAAAGGCTACCGTTCCGTAGTGTCTGTGCCGGCAATCGCACTGACAGTGACCTAACGGTTCAATTCAAATAAATACAAATAATAATTAGTTTAATAAATGAGTTAACGCTTATATAGAATAAATAGAAACAATAATTAATACAATTTATTGTCTTTAATGAGAGAGAACTCATTGTTTTTGTAAATGCAGTCCAACTTAGAGGCCAAGGGATGGTCGGATGTAGAGACGCATAGATATAACTGTCAATACATTCAATCAATTGACAAATGAGTTAGACTTAATTATTAAATGTTTAAATCAATTGATACTAACTGTGAAAATGTCTTTTTGAGTGAATGATGGGTTAAGACATGACTCGGTCTTTGGATTACATTCTTCCGGATTATATAACTTATAAATGGTATGCATTGAATGCAATATATAAACTGAAACATCGATTAGACACAGATATAAACAAAAATATAATTAATACATAATATTAATTAATTGGTTAACAAATATAAAATAGTTATCATTTAATTACCGGAAAATAAACCGCTTATTATTAGCGTAAATGACGGAAACATTTTACGATATTAACTGATTTTTAATATTAAAACAAATGTATTATTAATTTTGTGGCACTTTTTGACTAAATCTAAAACCAAATCAAATCTAAACAAACATTTAATTCAATTTAAATATCTATTGATTTATTGGTATTTTTTACAAACAATTTCACGAATAAAAATCAATACATTTAACTATATTTGAATACATTTGTAATTTACAATTCAGTCTTATTTCAGTTAAGACCAAACATAAGGAATACATTAATCCTTATTAATATAAAAAGTATTAAAACTATTAACTCATTTGACGTAAACAAGAATTTTATTTAAAAGAAAGTATTAAGAAATCGAAAGTGAATTTACTTTTAATGAGAAATCACTTGTTTTGACAAATATTAATATAAATTACGCCTAAATTCTTAAAAACCTTATATTCAAAACTTGTTTAGAATATATACAGAATTCAGTTCAATATATCGACGTTTTTGATGTAAAGAGTAATTTATTTACTTTTTGAGAATACGTCAGCTTTAATATAACAGCGCTTTAAATGAACGCTGTTTTCAAAGCAATTGTCAATTGAATAGAAATTACATTTAAATCATAAGAAATGAAAAACAGATTAAGAGTAGACTTTCGAAACAACAGATTCAGTGAATTAGTGGTCAACTGCTCCGGCATTTCGATTCTCTATGACGTCATACAGAGCTCACTATTGAGGTCTGACTCAGACCGTCAGACCGTCTGAGGACTGAGACTCTCAGTCTGAGAGCTTTCAGACCAAACAATTTCTTGACAATCCAGGGCGTGTTTTGCATATTCATAAACCAATAGAAATGTTTCAAATATTTAATAAAATTTTCCTAACAATATGTTTGTATCACTTTAATATGTGTATAAATCTGTTATGGGCCAAAAGGCACTAGCAATTTTACTTATAATTTGGGGATAGCGAATAAGTTATATATATATACAAAGCAAATTAAAATAATTTTTATTTTAAAAAAGTTTATAAACATTTTATTAGAGTTTATAAAACAAACAAATACGAAGAATTTTTAGTATTCTAAAAGTGTTTAAATAGAAAATGCAGCTTTGCCATTCTGCATGTTAACTAAACAGCAAAGATTTAGAAGGTTAGCTAATCCAGATTTCAAATATTTTTGCCAACAACTTTTATAAAGTGATAAAATTCTATCTAATTTAACTAAATTTAAACCGGATTTATTACCAATTTTGTTTAAAATTTTGATGGCTACCTTTGACTTCCGGCAAAAAGTTGAGAAGATATCTTTTTACAGATAAAGAGATATAAGAGATAAATGCCAATTTTCAAAATTAGAGTAAATTTTTGGTTCATTCCCCTTATCAATTTCTACTAAACAGTAATTATAAATAACTAAT
>JAQFXP010004421.1:0-10720 GCA_034693685.1 Belba bartosi
AAACAATCTTTGTTTTGTTTGATAATAATGGTTAACTTCAGAAAACGTGTCATTAAAAAATAAACGTCGTTTATTCTAGCAATAATTCACCATTTGGAGGTGGAGTAATGCATATGCTTGGCTTTACAAATATTTAAATTGACTTTCAAGGCAAGCTTTACACTGATTGTGATGCGTTGTTGACATAGCCTTAAAGCCTTAGAGCCTTAGACTTAACCCAAATATACCTGAGTTTAGACTTACAACACTTGAGAATCACTAAAATTAACGACATTTCCACATATTATCTAATATAAAGTCTTGAACTTGAATTCAAGTGATGTTAACAAATATTTTTGCCAAATATCGCCAAAAATTCGTTGATTTTGTTGTTTTTATTCAGATTTTATTTTGAAATTTTCATCACTTGTTGCCAATCATTAAGTTTTGAATATTTAAGTCTAAGACTGATATAACGTAAATATAAATATTAAAAAAGAGTTATTAAAGAATAAGTGCCACTAATATGTCATTTATTTCACTTTATTTATAATAATCAGTGCATATAATACAAGAAATACTCAGATATTTCTCGATTCAAATGACATAACTTTGAGATTTTTGTCGATTAAGACTAAATAACTTAGAAATCAATTAATGCAAAACTTTGTGCTTTTGATTGAAAATAAATTGTTTTCAATGGTTTCAATGGTTTCAATGGTTTGCTTTCGATCATTCAATTCAATTACGGCTTTATTTGAGTGAAAATTGATTTAAGCTTTTGGTCGAACGAAACATAACTTAAATTTAAGTTTGAAAACAGTTTTGATTAGAACTCAACAAAAATGAGTTCATCAGAGCTCAAGAATCCAGTATTTATGGCCAAATCGTTTCTGGCCGGAGGTATAGCCGGTATGACATCGAAGACTACGGTCGCACCACTCGATCGGATTAAGATCTTATTGCAGGTCCACAACAATCACTACAAAGAGTTCGGAGTTTTCACTGGTTTGAGAGCTATCATCAAAAAGGAAAGGTTTAGAAGTCTATACAAAGGTATTACCGATCAGTGATTAATGCTTTTTATGATTACTAACCGCATTCAACTTAACTCACTCTCACTCTCTCTCTCTCACTCTCTCTCACTCTAAACTGCAAATACAGGAAATGGCGCACAAATGGTCCGAATCTTCCCGTACGCGGCCGTACAGTATATGTCGTTTGAGATCTACAAACGCGGGCTTTCGGTGTTCTTCGGGGAATCAGATTCGGGAAAAGTGAACCATTCGCTCAAATTCTTCGCCGGATCTATGGCCGGAGTGACGTCAGCTCTGATGACATACCCTTTGGATTTAGTGAGGGCTAGACTCGCATCTCATGTGACGCATACAGTGGAAGGCCTGAAGTTTCCGACCACTATATTGGGGACTCTTGTGTTTGTGTTCCAGAATGAGGGCCGAATGATAGGCCTGTATAGAGGCATAACGCCAACAGTGCTGGCAATGATCCCTTACGGCGGTTGCAATTTCTATATGTTTGAGCGATTGAAGCATTTGGCCATTGAGTGCATGCCTTCGGTCTGTGGCTATGAAAAGGACGGCAAGACTGTACTGAATATCCCGAGCAAACTATTATGCGGTGGAATTGCCGGTGCGATTGGACAGACCACTATTTACCCGCTAGATGTGGCCCGAAGGCGAATGCAGTTGAGTATGACTAGCACTGAGACCAAGAAATTCTCCGAAGGATTGTTCAAAACTCTGACCATTACTTACCGCGACTACGGAATAGTTCGGGGATTGTATAGAGGAATGAGTATTAATTATATCAGAGCTATACCTATGGTTGCCGTCTCTTTCAGTACTTACGAAGTCATGAAACAAATGCTTGGACTCGAGACCGGAATATAACCACTTATTCCGTTGCCGTTATTCACAATATTTATGTCGTTATCACTAAATAGTTTTTAATATCGAGTAATTGAAACTTTATATATATTTTTTTATATTTATTAATTATAATTATATTTTGTTTGCATTTATGGTAATTGACAACAAATTAGAGTTTTTATAATGTTTTAAAAGTATATCAAAGAAATTATGTTTTTTGAGTTTTCCTTTTGGTTACAATTAAAAAATTTAGACTTTTTTACTTCAAATGCATTTAATTTCAATGTTTTTTATGAAATGATAATAAAAAATAAATTAGTTTTTACTTCTATTAAATGAAATTAGAATTTCGTAGTGAAAGGTTTGATAGGAAAAGGCAATATTTATTTTAGCCAGCAAGTTTTTAAGATAGTAAATAGAATTTGTACTTGTTAATATATAAATTAGTTAAATATTAAATGTATTTTTAAATATATATTAATTTTGTTTACTATTTATAAATAATGTTTTGATTCATATATTTATTGCGTTTACAAACAACAGACGAATGAATATTCATTTTTAAAACATTTGAATCGCAATCCGAAACACAATTTCCGAAATCTTGGCTTTTCTTTTCAAACAATGAATTTTCGCCAATACATCCCAAATAACCGACCCTTTGGTCAGACCCGCCTCTGATCTGTAGTCTCCAGTGTTGGGGTGCGTCGACTAACCACTTCATATTGCAATCGCAATTCATGAGACACGGACCCAATTGAAGACTATTCCGATTATGACAGGCCAGGAATGGCGCGAACACATCCTCATCCAGATATTCAAACTTTTGCGAGCATTGACTTCCATTTGAAAACAAAACCAATTCGACGGGTCTTAGGATATGACTAAGAGCTCCCCTTTCGAGTGAATCACTCTTTAGGTTATTATTTCTCAGATCAATGAGAAGAGGTTTAACTGCTTTTTGTCTGAACGCAAACCCGTGTCTCTCAATCACTTCGATCTTATTGTCCGATAAGTCTATAAAATCTAAGTTCGAAAGAGCATAGAAGGCATAGCTTTCTATTCGTCTTAATGTTCGGCCTTTTATTGTAATTGTCTTCAGTTTGGTCTGTCCCGGGCCTGAAGATACAACCGGCCGGAATGTGTGGGCCGTGAGAGTGTCAAAGCCCGCATTGATTGCAATATCTCTTGCGTTGACTAAACTATTAACCGCAACGAAAGTGTCGCGAAATTCAACTGATTTTGAGTTAATGTTTGTCGAGAATACCAGCGATTGAACGAATTGTCGGGTTTTGCCAAAAGCTTTTGGATGTATTGTCAGCTTATAGTGATTGCATTGATTGCACGCTTGGAGATAGATGTTAGAGAAGGTTATGCCAGAAAAGGCATCCTCCGGTACATCAGTGTAATTGGTCCACAAATGGTTGTCTAAGTATAAGTTATCGAAATGTCGGCCACAAAACGGTTCTTTAGTTGTGATTCTTTGAAATATTTGTCTGAAATAAAGTTAGAAAATATGGAAAATACAAAACACTAGAGAATAGAGAATAAAATATATGAAAACACTTTATATCATATCAAATGTTATTCAATTAATTCTAATCACTACATAAATTATTTAATTTATTAATTTTATGTATGCACTACATGTATGCTCAAGCTTTTTCAAGTTTAAACGTTCCGGTTAAAATAAATTTAATTGTAAATAACTGCACATAAAATTTATTATTTACAAATTAAACTTATTTTTCTAACCTAGTAAATATATCAGAGTAAATAAGTATGAATATAAATAGTTATTTATTTAAAATAACATTAACAAGGGCCCGTACTCGCTCATAGAATTATTTGCTAATTTTTATTTTCTTAATTTAAAGATTACCAATTTAATAAATCCGTTTACCAAGGTTCTATTACAATTTTATTTTAATAGTTGAATTGTTTTAATTAAAGTCATATATTTTTCTATTTATAAGACTTTTTGTAATTATGGTCAAACTCACTTATAAGGGCATGCAAGTGTAAATACGGAAATACGGTACAAATTTAAAAATAATCTCAATCGTCTTCACCAAAGAGCAAGTGTAAAGCATGACAGTACAATATATAAGTATATGTACAGTATGTATAATTATAACTTTTAATCGATATACCCAGAGAAACGCAACATCTCATAGTTCAAAAGAGTTGATTAGCAATTTAACTGTTTGCTAAACATGGAAAAACAATATATCTGCATGGTCCAAAACTTGACCTTGGGTGACCAAGCAAATATACTGTTTGTGTATGTTTAGCAAATGGTATAAAAGTTAACAAACATTTTGATTTCTTATCTTTGCGTTTCGCTGGATATACCTGTATATATATATAACAGACTATATATATATCAGGAATTGAGAAGGTCGGCCGATCCAGGGGGGACCAGGGTGGGAATTTTCCCCAAAATTTTGCCCAAAAACCTAGGGGGGATCAGGGTATGGATTTTTCCAAAAACGCTCAAAAAACCTATATATTTGTGATAAAATTTTACCTAATTTAACTGGATTTAAACTAGATTTAAACTAAATTTAGTTAATTTAACTGGATTTAAACTAAATTTAGTTAATTTAACTGGATTTAAACTAAATTTAGTTAATTTAACTGGATTTAAACCGGATTTAGCACTAATTTAGAGAAAATTTCCTAATTTTGGGCAATTAACCTCGAGGGGGTATCTTTTCTCGGACCAAATGTTAGGGGAGGGGATAAATTCAAATTTTCAAAATCAGAGAGAATTTTTGCCTGACCCCCCCCTTTCCTTCACAATGCCTGATATATATATACAGACTATGAATATTGCAAGTTTGACTTACTTGATAAAATATGGCTCATTTTTGTCACAATGTATAGAATACGAATCTCTCATTGCAATGAAATGCGAACCAACCGAATGTCTTTGTTTTTTGCAATAACAAGGTTTGATGAGCTGATCGTCCGGACAGAACATAATGCTCGCAATGTCTAAGTATTTCAAATTAATTAAACGACTGAAGGCGTCGTTTTCATTCGGAACTCTATACGAATCCAAATCCGTATTCCAAGCGTTTATGAACTCTATCTGCAAATCAGTGCCAATAAAGGCATTCGGATCTATATATTGCAATTGAATGGCGCCGTCAAAGTACATGTGCCGGAACGTGATGTTGTGAAAGACAAAGGCTGGTAGTGTTCTGATGGCTGTGTTGCTCAGGTAGAATATGCCGAAGTGGCGCATATGTTGAGCTATGCTTTGCGACAATCTTAAGAATATAGAAGCTAGATCGATTTGTTCATTGCCGCCGCATATTATAACCGTCATATCCAGGCGTTCACACCTGCACGGACTCAGCACTTCGGGATTTGGACAGGCGTTACAATGAAGGGTTGAAATTAACACAAAATATAGTAATAATTTGAACCTGTTGCATAATGCTATAGATAGATTGAAAATATTTTTAATTCCACCATGTCAACAATTTAAAAAAATTAATTTAAAGTAAAGACTTGCCTCTATTTGAGAGTAAATGCATTATTTAATAGTTTATCAGAAATTCAGAATCGACTAAACCGATAGACTTTTGCTCTTATGTGGAAATTAGACTTTTGTGAAAGTAATCTCGAGTTTGTATTTGTCGTATACTTGTTGTTTACAAAATTAAAAATACAATCAAAAAGCTATTGAAATTTAATTGACTTTAGAATCCAATTCATGAGTTTTTAATTGACTGACATTGAGTGATAACTGAATATAAGACAAATTCATTGCTTTTCTCAATTTGTTCGACTATAAGACGAATCACTTCAAGGATTTGCATAACTTATGTCTTTCACTCTTTTCTTTTAATTAAAATATTAATGAAAAGATTTAATCAATTTTTTTAATTTATTGTTTTTCATTTTAGTGCACAATATTTATATGTCGTTTAAATATTTTAATTAATTAATTAATTAAACAATGAATTGATTTAAGTTCTTATAATTAATTTATATATTCAACTTTATTTTATATATAATTATTCTACAATATGATAGCATTTATTATGCAAATATTTGAATCAGAGTTAAACAAATTTATTATAAAAGTATTTTTTTTTAATTGATTTTAAAATAATTTTTGTTATATTATTTGAAAATTTTATTTTAATTTATAGTTTTTACAATAAACTTTTAAATTGTTTTATTATTTTGAAAATTTTATGTTTATTGCAGCAATATTCATGTTAAAATTAATTAAATTGTTTTTGTTTTAAGTAAAAAATGTCCACTATACTAACACAAGTATTAAATACGTGAATCCTTTACCATACCTCCAAACTGGCCTAAATCCTTTTTGCCAATATGCATCTCACCAAAAGCCGATTTTAATGCATTTCGCCAAAACAATTTATAGCAGCGTAATTTATACACAAAACATCAACTTAAAATTATTTAAAAACTAAAAATAGAAATACAGTAAAGGACCAGTATAATAAAATAAAAAATTTTCTATAATGTGTTTATTATAACAGATTATTTATTAAACTGGATCATTTCTAGCATAGTTTTGTATTAGTTTTTGCATTAGATTGCATTCATTATACTGGGTTTTCATTGTACTGACACTTTAGTATTTTTTTGTAAGTTTTTAATTAAAATTATAATACAGTATATACTCGATTTTAGCAAGTCTCATTTCAATTATTCCAAGACAATGCTGATGTACCAAAAATAACAAAAAGTAGCAATGTTAAATGCACCGCAGTCTATCATAGTTTGATTTTATCAACAATTTTTAATGCACCAAGCGATTGCTAAAATTAAGTTTATATTGTATAAAACAGTAATATAGTAGTTGAAAATATAAATTAATACAATTAGAGTTTTATTACAAATTTTTTTATAATCCCTTTGATTGTAATCATATCAAAAGAATCTGAGAGAAGAGTATAAAACATGTTTGAATTAACTCAGAAATCTTTTAGGCAAAATGTATATATTTTTGTACCAAATGAATATTGGCGAAATGGATTTATGCAGTTGGTTATTTATATAAAGTGGTAACATTTTAAAACAATATTTATAAACAATTTAATTTTTTTAACTTAAGATTAAATGGTTTCCGATGTTTGAAATTATTTTTACATAAGAAAAGTATGAATTGACTGACAATACTATCAAAAACCGGAAAATAAGAAAAGAAATATAATTTATGCATAGTAAATTTAATTCATCTAAATAATATATTAACATAAAATTTATTTGTTACAAAAATTATTTAAATTTAAAAATTAATTTAAATAGTGCATAGTAAATATGTAAACAATAATTTTCTCGTTAAATAATGTTGTAACATCAAGCATGCCAATTTGATTGTTTAAAAGTTTATTTAATAATCAAAATTTGTTTTAAACAAATTACATTCAAAGTATTAATTTGTATTTTTATAAAACTTTATAGCTTTTGTTATAGTTTGAGTAAATTTAATTTGATTTAAATAACAAGATAAATTTTTTCTAGTTATTTCTTTTTTTAAATCAGAAATAATAAACGAATTAAATTAAGTTATTTTACTTACAAGTTAGAATAAAAGTAAATTATACAATATAACTTATATTATACAGACAGTTTCAAAAATGTGTGATCAAAATTGAGGTAGTAGAAAAGGCTACATTCTAGACCATATCATTATACGGCTAAATGAGTCCGCCATTAAAATTTAATTAGCTGATGTTTTGCAATTTAAAACTTGAAATTAAGCATGTATGTCTAATGTATTATTAGATAAACTAATAACGGTATGCTTTTTACATGTTAAATTGATATTAAAATAAAGTAAGCATAATTTTATACTTTTAAAATTTAACTAGCTGTAATTAATGTTATAATAAAAATACTGTAGTTAGTTATAATTTAAATGTATAATAGTATTATTACTTTAATATATTTTATTAATTTATCATGTAAAAATAATATTTTTAATGTTTTACATAATCATTATTAAATATACGTTTTTAATTTTACTTTTTAAATTGCCAAATATCAGCTAATTAAATTTTAATGGCGGACTTACTTAGCCGTACAATGATATGGTCTAGAGTGCAGCTTTTTCCACTACCTCGATTTTGATCACACATTTCTAAAACTGTTTGTATAAATTAGAGTTAGCACAACGCTGTCAAAGGCATATAATGTTATTTCTATGGAAACTTATCTTATCTTTATTACTAGATTAAGTACAGGTAAACTCTCAGCAAATCAATGGAAAAAATACATATTGTTTCAGTAGAAGTGTTACTACATTTACAGACACTGTAATTCAAAACGATACAAAAATTTTACTATATAACGTAATTATAAATAGAGCAACTTGTACATTTTATAACTAGCTTTACATTTTTAACTTTTACTAACGAGTAAGTATGAAATAAGTACTATATTTAAGTTCAAATATCGGAGAAACATAAAAGTTTTTAATTTTAAACTTTTATAAAATTTACAAATGTAATTATTAATCAATATAATTATTTAAAACTTATAATCATTTTCTCTAATTTTTATTTTAAACTTGTTTTAATTAAAATATTTGTTATAAACACAAGTTAAAAAGGTAATTTTAAAATAATATTTAAGCTTAATAATAGTTGTAAACTTAAACTGAGTATTAAAAATTTACAAGTTATCCTATCGTTAAAACAACATAATTTTATAAAATAGAAAAATTTTGTATCGTTTCGAATTACAGTGTCTATACAGTACAAGTATATGTTTAAACAAAAGTCTAATAAAAATTAATAATAAAAATTTAATTTCGTTTGAAGTTTAGTTTTATTAATAATGTGTAATTTAGTTTAACTGAACTCAATCAGCATGTTAATATTATAATTTAATAGTTAATGTTAATAATGTTTGCGCCGACTTTGAAATAAAAATATATTATTGTTTAGCCATTTATGACAAACAAATTGAAAAATCAAATTTGTTTTAATTTTTAGTGTATTTTCAATTTATTCTAATAAAATTTATATAATATTTTAATAATTAAAAATGTATTAATATTGGAGTTATACTTTATGTTAATACAATACAACCCGAATTTAAGAGAATTGTTTTTGTATAATATTATTGTCTCTTATATCCGTGCTTTTCATAAATCGGGGTCTAAAAATATTACATAATCAATTAACTAAAATAATTTAGTAAAATTTTAAAGTAAATATAATTTTTAGTCAAATTTACAGCAACTTTGAATTTATTTTTAAATTATTTTGATTATATACTTAAAGTTTGAAAAAATTAGTTCGGGTTTGGTACAGGATTTTAGAAATATTGTACAAAAATTTATTTATTTAAAGTTAATATTTAACTATTCTTCTTGACTCTGGTACAGTTTGACTCTGTTAGTGAAACTTCGGCTCTTTTCAGTTTGTTTACTATGTAAGCGAACTTTGATTGGTTAAGGGACGCTGACTTTCAAATGGGCAAATATCAAATACGTTAACGCCTTCAACCAATCAACAAACAGTTATGTGACGCTATGTTATACAAACCAATAAGAAAATGTCAGAGGTTTCAATAACAGAGTCAATATATGTGCAGACATTTACAGTCTCCTAAATCAGTGTTCCTCTTATCTGCAATTCTCTTAAACCCGGGTACTTTGGCATTATAAACTCATAGGAGCTGCCGGTCTAGCTAAAGCAAGTATCGAGAAGGGGGATTAGGCAAAAATCCCCTCCTGATTTTAAAATTTTGGATTTTTCCTGCCAGCATTTGGTCTGCGAAAAGGTACCCCCTTGACTCTTTGCCGGTTGCCTTAAACGGCTGGCAGTTTTTTTTTGTTTTTTCGGCCAAAATTAGGAAATTTCCCCTAAATTGGTGTTAAATTCGGTTTAAATTCAGTTAAATTGGGGAAAATATTATCTTAAATATATGGGGGTTTTAAGCGTTTTTGGAAAAATCATTTCTCTGATCGGCCAACCTTTTCGATCCCTGAGCTAAAGTCTGTCTCTTAAATCCAAATTCTCTTATATCCAAGTCCCCTAAATCCGGGTCGTATTGTATTAGTTTTGATAGAAATAGCATTGCATGTAGCTTGGTATTTTAAAAATTCTTTATATGTGTTTTATACAATAATTTTAATTTATTAAAATAAACAAATATTACATTATTCTAAACTTGTTGAATTTGACTAATCATTGTGCAGTAAATGTGTAAATATAAAACTATTGAATCACACATTTATTACATATTTGAACCAATCATTGAGTAATCGACTCAACTGTTTCAATGTTTTATAATTATAAATATCAATATAATAAATGTATCGCAAGATTACAAAACTTTTAAATAAATAAATTGTTGTTTCTCTGACAACATAACGATAAAAAGTAGCAATAATATGAATGACTCCCATTACCCATTACAACACTATATGACATATTGTGTTGAATTTATTTGGTTTTAATTAATTGTTTTTATTTTGGATTAATATAAATAATTTAAATAATGGATAAATTGCGGCGAACTTTAGGTGGTAACGAAGAAGCAAGTGAAGAAACTGGGGTATGGACTTTGCTTGTTTTAATGTGTCAGGCTCATTATAAACATAAATATGGTATATAATAAAATGTATAATTGTTATTTTTAAAATAAATTATTTTTTGTCAATCATATTAATATTATTAATAATAATATACTAAAATTATCTAAGCAAATTTTAAATTATTATTATATATATACAGTTTCCTTCAGATGTATGTCCCCAACAACGATGTAGTTACAGTATCCTCCAAACCAAACATTTTTAATTAACCCTATAACTTAAGGGGTGGTATTTTAATTTAAAAAATGTAAAT
>JAQFXP010004422.1:0-10719 GCA_034693685.1 Belba bartosi
TCGTACGGTTGGGATTGGATTTATTTATATAAAATTCAGTTATTTTTTCGATATTTAAGTTATGATATATAGCATCGTTTTGTTTGATTAAATTTATAAATTCGTCTTTTGTTAAAATTTTGTCCTTTAATTGTGGATAAAATAGTGAGCCCTCGTCTCTTGCTACACCAGCTAATAGGTCTATTGGATTGCCTAGACGAATTTTAAAAATAATTTTAATTAATTTAATTTGTAAAAACAATTTGTAATTTGTTATATTTTTGAAAAATTATTTAATGAAAAATATTAATAACTAAAGTATATAATACAAACAAATTGTTTTATCAACCTCGCTTATAATCAGAAAGTTTTTAAATCGGGCAAAAATCGTTCAAAGTAGCATTAAACGTACAAGAGTATATCTTAACTTAAAATTAATTTATATGTCAGTTTACTCAAAATTTTATCAGTTTAGTTTTAGAAATGATTATTTTTAACAAGTTAAATATTTTTGTCATTATTATTAGTTTGACTGGTATGATTATTTGTTTAGCAATATTTTAATATTTATTTCATTAATAATTACTAATTAGCAGTTATGTCCAAACCAGTCCTAATAGGTCTAATAAACAAATATTAATAGTGATATAAGTAATCTGTCAAAGTTTGACAGTTGTGTCGTACAAATAAATAACTACAAATTAATGTGAGAACAAAGTAAACTAAAGTTTTAATCAACTTTAATAATATTAGAACTTCAAAAACTTATTTTATCAAATATTTATTAACTTTGGTGGCACCAAGATAAAAAGTCAAAATGTTTGTTAGCTTTTATATCATTTGTTAAATATACAAAAATAGTATATCTGCAGTGGCCTACAAAGTCAGACTTGTAAGTTTTGTATGTCTCGTTAAAATATTATCGAGTTAGTTTGTAAAATTACATATTTAGAAAATTATAGACATTAGAATTTTTAAAAAATTTTAAAAATATATTCAAGTATTAAATAAATAATCTAAATTAATAGAATTAACTTAATAAATTATTTAAATAAAAATATATAATTAATTGTCGAATAAAAAAATATGTCAAACCATTATTTAGAAATTCAATCCTAAAATCGTTGTATTCGAATGCCTGCTGTGCCGATAGTGGAAGGAATTCCGTTTCCAGAACGGGTTGTGGAATAAAAACATTGATTTGATTGAATAGATTTGCATCGATTTGTCGCAAACATTCCAACCAAAGGCTATCGTCCGTACAGTTCAACTGTTTGGCTATACTTCTGGCCTCAGCCAGTGCTTCCTCACTAGTCTTCAGATCCCTGTCCTTATTGAACATATGGGCCCCGCTTTGCATAATAGCTCGTCGGAAATAACCCCTGGCCAGGGGTGAAATTATCAACATTGAGACGGCTTTACTGCCATAACTCCAACCCATTATTGTGATTATGTCTTTATCGCCGCCAAACGAATGGATATTTTGTTTAACCTTTGATTTTAAGTAATAATTGTATTAAAAATTATTTTAAAGGTTTAAAATACAAACCCATTGAAGTGCCATAAGTTGGTCGAAAAGGCCGACATTCCCGGGCGCGGAGTCATCGGCGCCGTACAAGAAGCCTAAAGGACCTAATCTATAGTTTATGGAAACGAATACGACGTCCAGTGATGCCAAAGCACTTAAGTTAAAGAATGGCCTGAAAATGGTGCCATAGCTAAAACGACCGCCATGTATTACAAACATAACTGGCTTCAATTTGAGATTGTCCGATTTTTGTGACCATATATTTAGAAACAGACAATCTTCAGATCTATTAAGCTTGCTAATATAGTCTTTATTTTCAAGCAATTCTGGTTGAATACATGCGTTCTTTGCTATCGTTGCGTCGATTATATTCTGAAAAAAATTATTTTTTCTAAATACAATATTTTTTATTTTATTTTAATTAATATGTTTTTCATTTATTACTTCCGATGGCTTTTCAATTGGTTCGGGTTTAGCGAACCTGAGTTTACCGATCGGCGGCTGTGCGTATGGAATGCCTAAGAATTGATTGATTTCCTGACCCAACACTTGTAGTGTCTGTCCCTTTACTATACCAGATGTGGTTCGTATTAATATACCTGATATCTGACTGCAACAAATTTCAATTGTATTAAACTATTGGCTAATTTCATTAAAAACAATAATTAATATCTTTATTGCAAAACTGTAAAAGAAAATTCTTAAAAAATTAATTTAAATACTTACGATTTATTTTCGCTATTTACAAAATAGTCAGTCCAAAACCCATCGCATGTTGTTTTGTACGGGTCTTCAAAAATATCAATTGTTTTATTAATTGGATTCAAGTGTTTAACTCTGGGTCGGGCATTCTTATCGCTGTTATCTAAAAGCTCTGGCCAATCGTTTGGTTTACTGAGCATGTACAAGAATTTTATCAATTTTATTGCCAATACATATAAATTTTATTAAAATCTATATTAAATCCAATATTAACTATTTAGTAAAATTACCCGTATTTTGCAAAATCGGTCCACATTTTCATAATATAATTACTAAACTCTATGTCAACGGATGTATAGTTTGTAGGCCTTAGAACCGGCACTCCATATACGAATCTCAAGTTAGCCGTATGGCATATACCCATTGTCTCCTCATCACATCCATAATCTATTGCTCTTTTGGTCTGATATGTCAGTTCATAGAAGAATACATTACTATTCGGCGAATCAATTGATAATAATTTTGTGAATAGATATGTCGGACACTTCACAGACAGATCGCCTAAATAGTCATAAAACGCCCATTTGATTGGATTCGTACGGTTGGGATCGGATTTATTTATATAAAATTCAGTTATTTTTTCAACATTTAAGTTATGATATATAGCATTGGTTTGTTTGACTAAATCTATAAAATTTTTTTTTGTTATATTTTTATTTCTTATTCTTGGATAAAATAGTGAGCCCTCGTCTCTTACAACACCAGCTAATAAATCGATTGGATTTCCTAGATGATATTTCAGAATAAGTTTTTATTAATTTAGGTTGCAAAAATAATAATTATTTTTATATTTAAAAATATTAATAAATTTATAATACAAAAAAACATTATAACAGATCCGCTTATTTTCCACAAATATTAAGTAATTTAAAAATATTTAGTTTTAATCAATTTAATTAGATTATAAGTAAAATGAGAATGAATATATATTAATTACAAAATTGTAATTGTAAAAATACGAAAACAAAAATTGACATGAGACCAAAATATTTAATAATTAATTTAAAATCTGTTGAATATAATAATTTTAACCCCCAGTTGTGCAGAGCATTAAAATATTCGACAATAAAATATTTAATATCTTAAAATTTTTAATTAAATATTTTGATCCTATGTCAATTTTTATTTTTCTATACTATAGTTATATATTTTATAGATTTGTTAAAAAGGATTTATTTTAACTATAATTATAATCAAATATTCAAATTTAAACATTATAAATTTACTAACATAATACAGGTTAGATTTATAATTAGCTGACATTTTTTAAATTAACAAAAATTATAAAAACTTAAACACTGTTAGTCTAATTTAAACATTGTAAACATTTAGTTTGTTTCCTAAATACTTATTTGATTTAATTAAATTTAAATACAGTAAAAAACCATTGTCTTTCACTTCATCCAAAATAACTTTCATCGACAGCTCTGTCTTCCAGAATATGTTTCATATTATGCAAAAAGTGTATCATTAAAAGTTTTAATTCGGTTTTAATGGATTTATTCACGTTATACAATGTTATTACATGGTTTTAAACAATGTTTTACATATTTATTAAAATTATTAATTATTAATTAAGTTGTTATTACAATAATAACTAGTTTTGATATTTACTCAAAGATTGTATTGTTTTGTTTACAAATAATGCATTAAAACAAACGAAAACTCAAAGCGCATTCAAAGCTTGGTTTTAATGAAACACTTTTTGCATAATATGAAACATATTTTGGAAGATAGAGGTGTCGATGAAAGTCATTTTGGATGAAGTGAAAGACAATGCTTTTTTACTGTAATTTCTTTTTAAACAATTTTTAAAAAATATTTCTCTTATTTTTGATTGAATTAAATTAATTTATTATCTTAACGTATATTTTAACATTTATTAACAATCATAAAAAATATTTTGTATATTAAATCCTAGAAATCATTTAACAGTCACAGCATTTGTGTGATTAGTAAAACACGTTTTAGTCTAAATGTTAAAATTTTTTAATAAACAATGTTTCTAAAAATAAGCTTTTAAGCTTTAAATTTTAAATGTCTGATCATAATTTGTTTAAAACAAACTATAGTTATATTTACTCTATTTTTCTTAAAACATTACAGTAAACGTAGATTAATTAAATGTCCATAAATAGATTTAAACTAACTTGTTAAAATTAGAAAATTTTTTTTTATCAAAATTTAAGTGTGCTAATGTCTTAAATAAGTATAACTTTTATTTGACATAAATATTATCGATTTAAATTGTAATTTCATATTTAGAATATATTATTATATTTAAAAAAATTTATAATAAAACTTAAGTATAAAAAATAATCAAGATTGATAAAATAAGCTCAACAAATTATTTAAATAAGAAATATATAATTAAATGTAAAATTGACATGACTAACCATTATTTAAAAACTCAACTCTAAAATCATAAAATTCGAATGCCTGTTGAGCCGACAGTGGAAGAAATTCCGTTTCCAAAATAGGAACCGGTAGGAAAACAACGAATTGATTGAATAGATTTGCATCGATTTGTCGCAAACATTCCAACCAAAGGCTGTCGTCCGTACAGTTCAACTGTTTCGCTATACTTCTGGCCTCAGCCAGTGCTTCCTCATTAGACTTCAAATCTCTGTCCTTATTAAACATATGGGCCCCGCTTTGCATAATAGCTCTTCGGAAGTAACCCCTGGCCAGGGGTGAGATTATTAGCAGTGATATGGTTCTACTGCTAGAACTCGTACCCATTATTGTAATCAAGTCTTTATCGCCGCCAAACGAATGGATATTTTGTTTAAGCTTTGATTTTAAATATTATTTGAATTAAAAATTATTTTTAATATTTAATAATTATTTTTTTAAAAATATAAACCCATTTAAGTGCCAAAAGTTGGTCGAAAAGGCCGACATTCCCGGGCGCAGTGTCATCGCCGCCGTATAAGAAGCCAAAAATACCTAATCTATAGTTTATGGCAACGAATACGACGTCCAGTGATGCCAAAGCAGTTCCGTTATAAAGTGGTCTAAAAATGGTGCCAAAACTTAGACCCTCTCCTGGTATTGCAACTATAACTGGTTTTAATTTAATATTGTCTGAATTTTTTGCCCATATATTTAGAAACAAACAATCTTCAGACTTATTTAGCATGTTAAAATATACTTTATTTTCAAACAATTCAGGTTGAATACATGCGTTCTTTGGTATCGTTGCGTCGATTATATTCTGAAAAAAATTATTTTTTTAAATAAAATATTTTTATTTTATTTTAATTATTTTGTTTTTCATTTATTACTTCCGATGGCTTTTCAATTGGTTCGGGTTTAGCGAACCTGAGTCTACCGATTGGCGGCTGTGCGTAAGGAATGCCTAAGAATTGATTAATTTCTTGACCCAACACTTCTAGTGTCTGTCCCTTAACTGTACCAGATGTTGTTTGTATTAATATATATGTTAGCCTGCAACAAAAATATAATTTTAATAAAATGTTTGCTGATTTAAAATAATTTATATTTTAAGTTGCAATTTAAAATTGTTTTCTAAAACAAAACAAAGTAATCAATATATTTACGCATTATTGTCATTGTTATTATTATTATCACTCTTCACAAAATAATCATCCCAAACCCCATCGCATGTTGTGTTGAAAGGGTCTTCAAAAATATCAACTGTTTTATTAACTGGATTTAAGTGTTTAACCCTGGGTCGGGCATTCTTATCCGTGGCATTTAAAAACATCGGCCAATCATTTGGTTTTCTTAAGTTTTAAATAAATTATTGCTTAGTATAGAAAAATTTTAGCAAAATTTATATTTTTAATTTAGTAAAATTACCCATTTTTTACAAAATTAGTCCACATTTTCATCATATATTTACTGAACTCTATGTCGACGGGTTTATAATAACCAGGCATTAGAACCGGTACTCCATATACAAACTCACAGTCGGCCGCATGACATATACCCATTGTTTCCTCATCACAGCCCCCGATATATTTCGATAATTCGGACTGATATGAAACTTCGTAAAAAAATATATTACTATTTGGAGAATCATATGTCAATAGTTTTGCAAATAGATATGTCGGACATTTAATAAATATATCGCCGTAATAATCATAAAACGCCCATCTGACTGAATACGGACGGTTGGGATCGGATTTATTTATATAAAATTCGGTTATTTTTTCGATATTTATGTTATGATATAAAGCATCGTTTTGTTTGACTAAATTTATAAAATCATATTTTGTTATATTTTTCTTCTTTAATTGTGGGTAAAATAATGAGCCCTCGTCTCGCACCACACCAGCTAATAGATCAATTGGATTACCTAGATGAAAATTGCGAATAAATTTTAGTTAATTTATTTTTCAAAAATAGTTATTATTTATATTTTTTAAAATTAATTTAACATTAATAGACAGCACTAAGAATATATAAAATGTTAACTAGATCGCTAATATAACGATATATCAATATATTAATAACATTGTTTAAAATCTATTTCTAACCGACGTTTCAGAGAAAGTTTGATTTACCCAGACACTAACTATGAGTCCGGGTTTATTGTTTATGGGTTCAAGAAATTAAATTACTGTTTTCGAAATATTTATAACAATTAGATATTAGCTATTATAGCTTTAAACGCAATTGGGAGTGTTAAGATGCTTTTTCAGAAATATATATACATAGCTATATAAGATTTCATTATAAATCTTAAACAAACTAATTGTAATTTAATGCAAAAAATACTTTTCTAATTTCGAATGTCTGAAAATTATGTGATTTAGTTATTTTAAATAAATTTCACAATGTCATTCATTCATGGAAGCTAAAATAATATTTTTTCCCAATATTTATTTTACATGCTTAAAGTGTCCTAAAGCCTTCAATTAAGACAAGAACCAAAATAGTTAGTATTTAATTATTTTGAATGTTTCAAAAACAACGATCACGTTTCTTAAAACAGTGAACGATAAACTGTGATTCATGGTACAACATATGTTGGTCGTATGAAACTTTACAATAGCTGGTTAACAGGGAGATCGAGCTGGTTAATGGATTTGGCAGTAAAAAATAATATTATGAAAAATTATTAATATATTTTTTTTAAATTAAGGCTAAAATCACAATTAATTGTAAAATAAACAGATAATCTAGATTAATAAAATTAATTTTAAACTTAAAACAAATAAAAAAATTATTTAAATGGAAATATAGTTAGTTGTAAAAAATAAACATGTTTAACCGTTGCTAAAATCGTAGGAATCGAATGCCTGCGGTGCCGAAAGTGGTAGGAATTCCGTTTTCAGAATTGGAAAAGATTGGAAAACAACAAATTTATTGAAAAGATTTGCATCGATTTGTCGCAAACATTCCAACCAAAGGCTATCGTCCGTACAGTTCAACTGTTTGGCTATACTTCTGGCCTCAGCCAGTGCTTCCTCACTAGTCTTCAGATCCCTGTCCTTATTGTACATATGAGCCCCGCTTTGCATAATAGCTCTTCGGAAGTAACCCCTGGCCAGGGGTGAGATTATCAACAGTGATACGGCCCAACTGCCAGAACTCGTACCCATTATTGTGATTAAGTCTTTATCGCCGCCAAACATATGAATATTTTCTTTAACCTTTAATTTTAAATATTATTTGTATTAATATTAGAAATTTTTGTATATTAAGAAAATTATTTAAAATAGAAACCCATTTAAGAGCCAAAAGCTGATCAAAAAGGCCGACATTCCCGGGCGCGGACTTATCGCCGCCGTATAAGAAGCCTAAAGGACCTAATCTATAGTTTATGGCAACGAATACGACGTCCAGTGATGCCAAAGCACTTCCGTTATAGAGAGGCATAAACATAGTGCCAAAACTGAGAGCCCCGCCATGTATTGAAAACATAACTGGCTTCAATTTGAGATTGTCCGATTTTTGTGTCCATATATTCAGAAACAAACAATCTTCAGACTTATTTAGCATGCCTATATATGCTTTGTATTGATCCATCTCTGGTTGAATACATGCGTTCTTTTGAATCGTTGCGTCGATTATATTCTGGAAAAATAAATTTTTAATAAAATATTTTTATTTAATTGCAATTATTATATTGTTTTATTGATTTTTTACTTCCGATGGCTTTTCAATTGGTTCGGGTTTAGCGAATCTGAGTCTACCGATTGGCGGCTGTGCGTAAGGAATGCCTAAGAATTGATTGATTTCCTGACCCAACACTTGTAGTGTCCGTCCCTTCACTAAACCAGATGTTGTCCGAACGTATGTGTCGTTTGCAAAACATAATTCTATGAATTGATGTAAACTAAACACAATTATCACAATTTTTAATAACATTTGAGATAATAATTATTATAAAACCATCAGTTTTATAATTTAATATTAAATGTTAATTTAATTAATAATTTATTTTTAATTAAAATATATAAGTATTAAAAAAAATGTAATAAGATACAATTTTTAAAACATGTTACTCATTAAAACTAACTATGATTAAATTTGCCATTTTAATTAAATTTATAATTTTTTGATTATTTAAAAAATATTTAATATTTTTTGTAAAAATTTAATTTATTATAAATTACATTAATATTTTACGTCATTTTTATTAGAAATTAAAATTTTTATTAATAAAAGACAAAATTTGCTACAGATGGCATAATTTAAACAACCATGGTGTTTTTATATATTTTAAAAATTCTACTCGCAAAGTAATATAGTAACCCGCTTATGTTTTGCAAATTAAAATTATTAAATTAATTTGATCTATTATATTTAACTGGAAAATTTAATTTTTTTGAAATAATTTTTATGTTTATTTATAATATCAAATAATTTTGAAAAATAAAATATAATAACCATTATATACAGTATTATAAACAAATAACAAAAAACAAACAAATATTATGATTCTCAACTTTACAATCCAAAATTTACGACGGTATTCTGTACTTGTTTAACTATTTGATTAGTTCCATACACTAAATTTTTGTTTCTAATCTTTGTCTTAGATTTTGCTGTTTTTAATGGAATCTCTGCTAGCTCATCTTCGGTAATATTTTCTGGAATATTTTCTATGTCATTATCTCCTATATTTGAACTTGGTGATATAATTGTTTTAGGTCTGAGGGTTGTTGTTGTGTCTAACGTTGTGTTTGTAGTATTAGTAGTATTTGTTGTTGTAGTTGGAATTGTTGTTACTGGAAAATCAGGAATGATCATGCGCCTATATTAATAAAATTATAAATAATTATAATGACTATATTAATGAAATTTTTGTTAGAAAAATTAATTTATATAATAAAAATTTATGCATTAAAAATTACAAGTTAAAAAACTAAACTTACGGAAAATCACTACTATTTACAAAATAATTGTCCCAAAACTCGTCGCAAGTTCTTCTAAACGGGTCTTCAAATATGTTAATCGTTTTATTTTTTGGATTTAAATGTTTCATCCTGGGCAATGCATTTTCATTATGATGGTCTAACATTCTCGGCCAATTACCAGGATCACTTTTAAAACACGAAATTTAATAAATAAAAAACATTGAACATTTTTATTAAATTAATACTTATTAATTAAAAATGTTTACTAGTTGCAAATTATATGTTAATTAAAAAACATTTGTTAACAAGCAAATTTAATAAATATATATACCCCGTTTTGGCAAAATTAGTCCACATTTTAGTCAATTGCTTGCTAAATTCAATGTCAACCGATGTATAATATTGTGGCGTTAGAAGTGGTACTCCGTATACAAACTCACATTCGGCCGCATGACATATACCCATCGTTTCCTCATCACAGCCCCCGATAGCCTTTGCCATTAGACTCTGATATGTGACTATATAGAAAAATACATTACTTTTTGGCGAATGTATTGTGAATTGTTTGGCGAAATGATATGTTGGGCACTTCATATAGATATCGCCAAAATAGTCATAAAACGCCCATTTGTATGGGTTCGGTCGATACGGATTAGTTTTCATATAATAAAATTCGGCTATTTTTCGTCCTTTTGTATTATGAAACATAACATCTGTTAAGTCGATTAAATTGATATATTCTACTCTAGAAACCAAGCGGTCTTTTAGTTGTGCGTAGAAGAGTGAGCCCTCATCTTTGGTTACGCCAGTTAGCAGATCAATACTACGATCTTTTTTAATAATTATTTTTATTAAATTATATTAATTATATATTTTGTGTGTATATAATGTAACAAAAAAAAAATATATAAAATAATAAAAATTGAATCTGTTCTTTAATTTATTTTAAATCAAACCTAAGAGGGTATTATTTAATTATCACTCCCCTAGTCGGTTGGGCTTTTTCCTGCACAACCGGGGATTTTAACCCAGTCATAGAAGCAGTTACTAGTGTGTATACTTGTATTCCAAGATGGCGGACATCGCACAACAGTACGACCCTATTTTCGAGACGTA
>JAQFXP010004423.1:0-10718 GCA_034693685.1 Belba bartosi
AAAAATTATTTCAAAAATTTATTTTAGAAAACCAAAAAGAAGCTGTCGATGCAATTGTAAGAACTTTAAAATTCTACAAAGATGAAAAGTTACAAGAATATAACGACCAATATTTCCCATCTGAATTCTATGCAATTGGCTTTCAAATCACCGCGGGCAGATCAAAAAAAGATGAACCGGTTCACTCAATGGTTATGCGCTGTCATTACCCATTTGGACTAATTAGTAATGAGATGTATCAGTTAGCAAGAAAGTATCTGTTATATCTTATGTATAAAACAAGAATGGAACTAAGTCCAGCTGGACGGCTTGGCTACGTTATGATGACCAAGAGTAGTGTTAAAAATCTTGATTTAGATTATCTAAAAGTGTTTCTGGACAATTTCAACTTTTACCAACCTAAAATTCCAGCTAAATTGCTCATTGTAAATTTACCCATTTTAGTCGAGGTCTCAATCAGAGCATTGTTCAAATCGATGAAACCGGATGTAAGAGACAATGTACATTTCATTCAAATAAAAGAGATAGTAAAGTACATTGAACTAGATCAAATACCTATGTACGCCGGCGGCACTATGAAAGATCATCACCGAATTCCCGAAGGTGTTAAAAGTGGCAAGTGCCTTGATCATCTTAAGCACATTCCAGAAGCAGATTGGGATAAATTGTTTAAAATCAATGAACGCTGTATTAAGGAAGGCATGAGTGATATCGGATCTAAAGACATGCATGATTATTTACAATCATGCTAATATTTAATTGCTTACTTCTAATTAACATTTTTTAAAATTAATATTTGTATTTTCTAATTGTTTTCATAATTAAAAAAATTCACAAGTAATCGAATAATGTTACTTAAACTATACAGTAAGTTTAAATATTTAAATTGTACTAAAGTTGCTAATGGACTTTATTTAAGAATATGAGCTTATTAAATTTTTAATATTGTATTCATAATTGATTTTAGTTTTAATTTTGATGTTAAACTAATATTGATTTAAATGTTTTAAAATTAGGCGAAAGTGTTTTTAAGAGTAAAAGGATTTATGAGTTGAGTCTAAGTTTTGAAGATTATCTCAATTTAGTCTAAAAATCTGGTTTTGATAAATAGTTTATTTCTTATCAATCAATACAATACTATAGTTTAAAACTGTTGAAAATATTATACAGAAATTGGTTACAAAAGTGTGAGTTTAGGACAAAACGAAAAGCAATACAAAGTTATAATCATTTTCTAAATTGTGTCTTAAATTTATGTGAATTTAGTTCAAAATGTCTCTCAAATTGGGTTTACATTTAATAACGCTTTCTATGATTACAATCAGACGAGACGTAAGCCATAGAGAGACAGCGAATAGGAATGAATGGAGCAATCAATACGACTATATAGTGGTCGGCGCCGGCAGTGCTGGTGCTGTAGTGGCCAACAGACTGGCTGCTGAGGTCAACGTGCGGGTGCTTCTAATCGAAGCCGGGGGCGCCCAGAGTGCCATATTTACTGACATCCCGGGTATGGCACAACAACAGGTGCTCTTCAATCAGGGTTTGTGGAACTTCTATAATGTACGTCAGGCGAAGGCAGGCCATGCGTTCCCGGGCGAGCGTATGTATGAGCCGAAAGGGCGCCAATTGGGCGGCTCCTCATCAGTCAATCTAATGGTTTACAACAGAGGAAACCGAAAAGATTTCGATAATTTGGTTCAGACTTATGGCGCTAATGGTTGGGCGTATTCACAGGTTTTGCCCTTTTTTATCAAATCTGAGAATAATAGCGATTCGGATATTGTTCGCAAAAATCCTGGTTTTCATGGAACGGAAGGACCGATAGGTGTGTCGACCGCTAGAGATCCGCCAAAACTGTTGAATAAATTGCTTGAAGTCTACAACCAATTGGGTTACGAAACGGTTGACGTGAACGGCGCCCAACAGTCCGGAGCCGCTATTTTTCAGTCGACTATTAGTTGGCGCGGATTGAGGTCCAGTACCGCCAGTGCTTACTTGGATCCGAATCCATATCCTAATCGCTTACATATACTAACCAATGCTTTTGTGACCAAAATATTGATTAAGAAATCAAATAATAAATTGATTGCATTTGGCGTTCAATTCAGTAAAGATCAGGAATTACATGAAGTAATAGCTAAGAGAGAAGTGATTCTAAGCGCAGGTTTGATACAAATAAACTCATTATCTAATTGACAGTTAATTACATAATTTACATAAATTTTTGTTTTATTTCATATTTTAGGTCCAATTAATTCTCCAAAACTTTTAATGCTATCGGGTATCGGCCCGGAAGAGCACTTAAATGAACTGGGCATTAGTGTAAAGGCGAATCTGCCGGTGGGAGAGAACTACGCGAATCACATATCAGTGCCAATACTGTCGCGAATTAGTGACAAAAATTTATGCAAATCTATGCCTAAACTCAACGTCAATCAAATGAAAGAATTGTATTTCAATAACAGCGGACTTTTGTCTTCCTTTCCGGTGTCAGTGCTCTATAGAAGCACAGGTAGTAATGCGGATAAGAGTTGGCCAAACGTACTGATCTACGCGCGTCAGATAACGCTCCAAAACCTCTATTTTATGCTTTCAATGCCAACTCTGGTCAGAGTCCGGAGCAGAGGATCGATCCGTTTGTCTTCGACTGATCCGTTCAAATCACCACTAATTGATCCGCAGTTTCTGTCGCACCGGCAGGACTGGCAGGATATGGTCGAAGTGACGAAATTCGCGTATTTTCTATTGAAAAACACTTCGCTCTCCGAATACGTCACTCCAATAGACTTCGGGCCATATGTCGGGTGCCGTCACTGCACTGATCGACCGCTCTATCAATGCGATACATATATTGAATGTCTGATAAAACAGATATCTATTTCCGACTTACATCCGGTCGGTAGTTGTCGAATGGGATCGCCTGATAGGCCGGACGTTGTGGTCGATTCGCGGCTTAGAGTGGTTTCAGTGGCGAATCTACGCGTTTGTGACTCTTCTATATATCCGGAACCGATTAATGCAAATACAAATTCGGCCTCTATTCTGGTCGGGGAGATGTGCGCACATATGGTTCGGGAGGACAACCATTCAAACAAGTAGTTGCTAGATGATTTTTAAAGAATAAAAATTAGGTTTAAATAAATTTTAATTGATTTTATCTAAAATTTTATCTCATTTTTTAATCAGCATTAATAGTTAGAGCAAGCATATATTATTTATAAATATATTTAGACAATCGAATATTTTTATAAAATTTATAAATATTAGAAATACAGTCGAAATCATGTTTTTTATTTGTACTCTATCTTATAAACAAATACATTTAGGATTTAGAATATTTTTTAATTGTTTTTAATTATTGTTATAATATTTATAAACATATTTGGCATTTAAAACTGTTACATATTATCAGATGTTTTTATTTTTATGTTTTAACTAGTTAAATACTGCTACTATATGCAAAAATGATCTAACTTGTAAGTTAACTTGCATTCACATATAAAATTTAGTCAGTTTTGTTTACATTTAATAAATAAATTTAATAAATATTTGATAAAATAAGTTTCTGAAATTATTCAAGTTGATTAGAATATATGGTTTTAGTTTACTCCTACCTCACATTTATTTTTAACTATTTATTTTCATCATACAACTTTCAAACTTTGATAGATGACTTGTAACAGCATTAATGTTTGTACGTACATTAGGCTCTATTAAGCTTGGTTTGGACAGATCTGCAAATTATATATACTCTGTAGCTAAATTAAATCAAACTTTAATTATTTATATTTTAAAAACTGCAAGCTAAATTGGTCAAATACAACTGATTTAAAACTATATATTAGTTTAATATTAAAAAACAGTTATTTTTTTAATTGATTTAAAAATATTAATAAAAGTAGTAAAGGTATTAAAACAAATTAGCTTGCTTGATCTAAATAACTCTAAAGCAGCAATAAAAACTAATCAATATATGCAGTGCAGCACAAGCTTATTTTACCACTTCAATTTCATATAAGTCCGCGTGGCCTAATGGATAAGGCGTCTGACTTCGAATCAGAAGATTGCAGGTTCGAATCCTGTCGCGGACGCATTATTTTTTAAATTATTATTTTTTTTCAATTTATTAACTCTTTTATGATTACTAAAATTTAGTTAATTATTATTATATAGTTTTGTTAACTTTTATTTTGTATTAATATTTTGTTTAAATTAGTACAAGATACTAGTCGCACATTTAAGTTTGACAATTTTTCGTGCTAAAATATTATTAAACTACTTTTTACATAAAACACATTTTTAGGTTAAATTTATTATTACTGATTTTAATGATTAAATAATTAACTAGATAATAGTTACAAGTTTAAAATTCTAAATTAAAATTTGTTCTGATGTTTATATCAGTTTGATAAAATGTTCGATTTTGATTATAATACTT
Organism: Belba bartosi; assembly: GCA_034693685.1. NCBI lineage: Eukaryota > Metazoa > Arthropoda > Arachnida > Sarcoptiformes > Damaeidae > Belba > Belba bartosi. The sequence goes on from JAQFXP010004423.1 coordinate 4,442, forward strand.
TAATTTTGATGACTGTATTATATTTAAATACAATAATTGAAGTAAATACAGATAAATCAAATTCGGAAAAAATTACAACCGTTCGCGAAAATGTAGTCAAACATTACGGCTCTAACATAGCAAGTGATGTCGAGGCTGTGAAACATTCTAACTGGTTTTTTGAACGATATTTGCAGGAATATCAATGTGAGTTTACAACTCTATACAATACAACGTATACTCTTTGACTAATACAGTAACTGTACAGTAAAGTGCCAGTATAATGAATTAAACAAAATTTTATCAATTGTTTACTATATCGGATTGCTCATTAAACTGGATCAGTTTTGTAATATAGTGTTCATTATAATGGTGTGTTCATTATACTGGCACTTTACTGTAATTGTTTAGAAAATTACTCACTTACTTAAATCGTACTGGTTGAACAGTGCATTAATAAATATATGAAAGTGTAATTCACTACTTGCAAGTGAAACGTAATGATAAGTGTAAAAATGATCAAGATTAACAAGTTTGAAACGTTTATCTGAATATTAATATATTTAATCTAGTTAACGAGAAAGCGGCTGAAAAGGCAGTGATCGAAGCGTTTGATTACTTTCATAAAGAAAAACTGCACGAATTGAATGAATCATACTTTCCATCGGAAGCGTATGCCATCGGTGCTATGTTTCGATTCGGCAAATCCAAGTTCGGACAACCGCTCGTCGGTGTTGTTATGAATCACATTCGGCCCTTCGGTCTACGGCTTACCAAAGACTCGATTTCGAAGCTCACTATGAAATACAGTATTTTTAATATTTATAAAACTTTATTCGCCGCTAAAGAGAAGAATTATATTGTTTACATCCAGTTCACCAATTCTACGCTTGAAAATACCGAATTTAGTTAGTTTGCAAGTTTTAGTTTAAAATAACAATTTGATTTTAAATTAATCATTATAAAACCAAGATATTTTAAAAATTAGCAGTTTAACTTACTAGTTAAACTTTATCAACCACTAATTTTTAAAATATACTGGTATAGTAATATACAGTATTATACAATAGTCAAGTGTTAATATAATGAATTAAAAAATTTTTAAAAATTGTTCACTATACCCGATTGCTCATTTAACTGGATTACATTTTTAGTACATTTTGTATTACAGTTGTTATAATATTGTGTTCATTATACCGACACTTGACTTACAGTAGTGGTATCAGAATATTAAAGTATTAATTATTATAAATTGAAGGTATATTCCGACAAACAATGTTGCTAGTTAACAAGTACCTTCCGGGCACTCCAATGAAGATGTATATAATTGGAATGAATAAGTTTATAGAATTCTCAATCAAACTATTGCTAAACCTATTGAAGCCATCGCTCAGACAGAGACTCGCATTCATCGGCAAAGCGGAAGAGATGGAAGACCTTATATCGCCGGATGAGGTGCCGGTGCACGCGGGCGGACGTAATAAGAACTTAATTCGAATACCGGCCGGTATTAAAAGTGGCAAATGTTTACCTCATTTGAATTATATCAGTGGTAAGGATTGGGATATCTTTTCGGACATTAATATTTACGCCATTCAGGAAGGAATGAGAGAAAGTAATGTTAAAACTGTTGATCAATACCTGAGAGGCTGTCCAGACTCTCAGTCCTATAAAAGTATCAAATCATTAAGAAATAGAAATTAAGTTAAAAGTTAATTATAAAAATTGTTAATAATTTTATATTAGTTTAGTTCTAAGTAATAAAAAATTAAATAATATTTTAATAATTGAACTAGCTGAATTGTTATAATGATTAAATTTTAATTTTTAAAATTATAATAAAACCAAAGTTATAAAAAATGTATATGAAATGTACAAATGTCATTTTGTCATGATTAAATTTGTTTATATTAAAAATGAGTAAAATATTTAAATAATTAAAAATAAGAATAAAATTAAAGATTTTTTCGAATATTAAGAAAAATTATAAATGAAAGCAAAGAAATGAATAGAAAAAACAATTCAATTATTATGAAAACCGATGGATAGGAAACAATATAATAGCCGAGAAATAGCGGCGGAATAAAGTTAACGGAACCGCAAGAGATCCAAACAATGGTTGCAATTCTGTCCGTTATTTCAATATATTTTCCGAAAAAGGCCAGAATTGCGGGAAATAGTAGCGAAACCGCAAACCCAATGCCGGCGCTCACGAACCAGACCAAAGTTTCGGAGTATTGTGCGAATAGTAAACTGATAAACGATATGAAGGCTAAGAAAAAGTGATATTCAATCATATGTTCGCTTTTGACAAATAGTACGACAAAAAAGTTAACGATTTGTCCGATCGTATACGTGGCCGACATCACCGACACGACTCCGGCAGCCGTAGACGCGCTCAGCCCAAGCGGTATGTATTGGAAATAAGTTGCGCCGAAATTAAAATATACCAATTCGAGGGAATTCACTGTCGATAGACATACCGACAGCAATACGACTGTCATTGCCTTTTCGGTTAGTTTCAGATTCGCATTATTATTGTTGTTATTATTATGAATACAATTATGCAATTGTCGATCACTTTTGTCTAAAAGACTTTTCGATTCGAATCCAATTTCGGGTTTTGTGTATCGATTCAATATATACATTAAAAACAGTATAATTGGAACTGTTATTCAAATTTAAAATAATTAAATCTTAATAAACAATATAATTTTGAATAAAAATTGACTAAATATGATAAATTAAGCAAGATACAAGATATAAAATTACTATAAATATACAGTATAATTTATATTAATACAGTACAATACCATGCAAAAAGGTTTAATAGTACTGTACTGTAGACTATTAAATAACTTACGGAATACAAGTTTAAACCGATTAATGCATGAGTTGACTCAATTAAATAAATTACATCTAAATACTAAATCGCTTTAATAGCATATAATATAGAGTTTGTTGAGTACTTACATAATGTCTGTATTCCTCCACTAATACTAAACGGGACCTCTAGTTTGGCCCGTCTTTCATATGCACTGACAATATGCGTCGAATTTATTAACCAATAAATTGAAGCGTTTGAAGAGTCGCTCAAATTCTTAACCGATATTTGTTCGCCCGTTAAGTAAGGGCTGTCCAGTAGTGGACCCAACACTGCGCCCGAGCCGTACATCAGCTGAGATATGAACAATACCCGTTCGGCCCTTTGCTGCCAAATCTCTATTAGCCATACATTATACGCCGTGACCCAAGCGCCGGCACATGTGCCCAACACTAGAGCACAGGTGTATAGCTGCCATAAACTGTCGGTAAATGGTATACAAGTGCTCGCAATCGCCATAATTAGCAATAAAGTGATTATAATTAACTGTCGGTTCAGGTATTTATATAGAATGCCAACTGAAAACAAGTTATTAATTTCTAATTAAAGTATTTAATATTATTTGTCAGTTATTGTCAGTTAATATTACGTCAATTACTAGTAATACGTTAATACTTAGTGTGCCAAGAATGTTGCCTGCTGATATCACGGTTGGAATTAATGATATGTTTTGTATTGATGTGTTTAATATGTATTTCAAATCTACAAACGCCGGACCCAAAGTTGATATACTTATGGCCTTAAAAATTAATTTTTTAATATTAACTAGTTAATTAAACTTAAAAATATTTGAAAAACTTTGAAAAATTCATTCAAATTTCAATATACTGTAGTTATCGTGAAAATTTTTATAGTTTATTAATTTTTATAATATAAATTTAGTATTTTGCAATATATCAGTTTAACTTGTACAAAACTTTATTTGTATATAAAATTTAGCATGCGTTTTGAAATATATTTTGAAAACTTACAAATGTCATATGAATCATCAGCAAAATTGCAGTGTACAAATATAACTTAATTCCAACTCCATTCCAATTATTTCGTACTTTAATTACCACGTTCATTTATATAAAAATAAATTCACTTTTAAATAGGAAATAATTTATTATATACTGTAAAAACACATCGAAACTAAGACTTTGATCTGAAACTAAGAACTTTACTCAACATATGTTATGCGAGTTATGCGATGATTAAAATATTTGAAAAATAATTGTCCAATACTTTTGAGTTTATATTAGCGTTGATTAAATTTTTGTTATTTATCACAAAACAGTTGTAGTATTGCGTAAACAGATAAACGACACTTTGACAACATTAATTTTGATTACTCATACTGTACTTTATACTGTATATTATACAGTGTATAAGATAATTATTAAACTAAATTCGATTCAATTATTTGAATTTTTAAGTTTACTGCTAAAGCACTTGTACTGTTGAAGAAACTTATTTGATTGACAAAAGCAAAGTAACACACTGCACTGTACTGTGCAGCTACAGTGTTTTATTTTAACCAGGGACTGGGAAGGGGGGATTAGTCAAAATACTAATACAGTATTTGTAATTGGCATTTATCACATCTGAAAAATAGATACCCCATCTATGTTTGCCACCCTTTGGCCACTACATTTATTCCAGTTTTCTAAAGTTTTTGCTAAATTTAGCTCTTAATAATTAATTAACCTTCTTAATTTTTAAGCTGGAAACTAGTTATACTATTTATGTTTTGCCAGCCACAATTTTATAGTCTAGTTAAATTACAAAATGATAGTAAAACTATTTGAGATTTTACTACATTTTATTCCAAACATCCCACAGAAGTTTTGAAAAAAGCTATTATGCTTTCTGGTAATATTTTCTCTGGCTTATTTTTATCGTACAAGTTAGCTTTATAATATAATATTTTAATAAATATGTATTTGTTCATATTTTACCAAATTTAGATTTTAAAATAATTTAAATTTTATAAATAAAAATTTAAAATAAATTTATATCTAATTCTACTTTAAAATTTTACTTATAAATTTATTACAAAAAAAATTTACAAGTTTTTTATTTGTTGAAAATTATTCTGTTGGTTAATTTGCTTTAAATTAATATTTAAATTGGTTTTGCCTCAAACTAAAACAAGTAAGCTAATAAACTGTAATTTTGTACTGTATAAACATTTGATATAATATTATTTGTCTGATATAAATTGTCGCAAAACAAATAACTCGATAACAATCGGAAAATTCCAATCATTATAAACATTATCATTGATCACCAAAACATGTGATCATAAAAACAATTATTTAGTGCTTAAACAAAATTCAATTAATATAAACAATATTAAAATCTGCTTCTTTACAGTTTAGAATTTAATTCAAAAATTAATTATATTGAGTCATTCAATCTCATTATTATAAAAACAATCTCAAAAATAAAATATTGTATAATTGTTTAATATTAAAAAAAATTTGAATAACATTTTTTAAAACTTAATAAGTGTAATTTTAACAATCTACAATAACTGATTAATTAATTTTTGCCCTTAAAATATTAAACTATTAAGATTTAAGACATTCTTTTATTATTAGAGCTTATTTATCGTTAATTTTATTAAATAATAGAAATTATATTTAAATTTAACAGTTTTAATTTTTCTTTTATATGCTTTATTTGTGTGTTTTTGTTTGTTTGCTTTGTTTATGTAATCGAATTAATTTCAACATTTGCATTTTTTAAATCAAACAATTAAAAGTTAGCAGTGTAGTTTTTGTTTTTAGAATATAATTGAGTGACAAAAGGTGAACAAAATCCAGAGCTGTTTAGGGCTGAAATAATTAATTTGAGTACAATATCCGAAAACTGCATCAATTGACTTAAGTCAAGACCCCATTCGGTCTGCATTGCACTCAACTGTCGCCGACCATTATCATCGGACGTATACCCTGGAGGTAATGGCATTGGATTGCAGTCTGGGTTGCATTCGGAAACTTTTGGCAAATTACCAAAAATGGACTGAAATGGACTGTATTTTCGAATTTTCTTCAAAAGCATTGAAATCAAAGTTTTTGGAAAACGAGTCAAATAGCGATCGTTTGATTTGGCTTTCGTTTGGGTTTTAATCAATTTTGTGTTTATCTCTCGAACCACTTGATCGCAGATAAAACATTGCTCTCCAAAGCCTAAGTGCATCGTCTCTACAACAGGAACGTTATAATGGCATAAAAGGTCACTGCTCAAATTTGCTGACGAACGTTGGTGCGGTGGGTTGGGGTCAAAGTGCCATCCGTTGTTATATGAATTGGGTGTTAAGTTTTCTACATTGGATAATTGCCACTTTGCAAAGTAGCAATCTGAATAATACGAGTGGTGCAGGTGAAATATAAAACTAAACAAACAAGTTGCATTTTTTAGTTATAA
>JAQFXP010004424.1:0-10718 GCA_034693685.1 Belba bartosi
GTTGAAGTTTTAAAACTCTTATTTGATTTAAGTTAAGACTGTGCCGGGGGTTTAATTGGGTGAATATTGCTATTTTGGAGCGACAAACAAAGTTTCTGCTTATACTGTATATAAGTATACAATTATTAATATTATAAACCAGGTAAAACTTATAGTCTTATTGGTCAATTATATATTGAATGCACGAAAAAAATAATAGAAACTATTTTTTCTTAATAATTCTTTTATTTTCTATAATTTATGAAAAATAAGTCGAATTTGAATATTAATACAAAAGGTTTTAATGCAAATAAAATGAATGAATGGATTGAAGGAAAATAGAAATGCAATGCAATTCACAAATATTTGTTATTCATATAAGGAATGATTGTGAGACGAATCGTGTCTTTGTTAGCAATCAGTTGATTGACTCGCATAATGTTGGCCTCTTTGACTGACTCGTTATCAATGGCTAGTATCTCATCGCCGATCTCCAGAACTCCTGTCAATGATTTCTGAGTTTCTTCGTCTTTCATTCGCGACACAAAAACACCTAAAAGTTATTTAAATTGATTATAAAAATACAATTCAAGTAACATTATAATACCCTTAATATTGTTGACTGTCCCACGCGCCACAAAAAATCCAAATGCCCGGCCTTTTTGCCGGTGTATCTGAATCACTTGTGATGAATCGGTTGAATTTAATTTGATTAATTCGCCCCAAACTTTGTTATCAGTGCTCTCTTTGTCCGGATCTATACATTTTGATGACCTATTCTTGCAATTGTCCGGCACTAGAGTTTTATGACTATTAGATCGAATGATTCTTAAGAAATAATTTTAAAATAAAGTTAAAACAATTGAATCTACAAATAGATAAGAGATTGAATGATAACGTATTAAAAAGATATAAAAAGTACAAATACCTGTCGGGTGAGTTAACTTTGTTAGTCCTTCTCAAACTAATCCGGGTTCTTATGTTTTTGACGAAAGAGGGGGAGCGACTGATAAGACGGGTCCTATTGTCAGCTGCAATACTCATTCGACTTCCTTTAGGATTTACGTTAACCGATAGATCAGTTTGAGATAAACTGCGACTATTTTTAACAGTATTTAGGCTCAAAATACTTTGTTGTTTAGTAACTCTATCGGTAGTGAAGGCACGGCTCAGAACTGACTTAAATCTTTGTAAAAATCCCTTTGATTTTGGCGAAGAATTCATTTTTAGGGGATTTAAGTCCATTTCACTGATCGCTGATTTTAGGCGATTTTGTCTTAGAATTCCTTTTTTAAAGTCATCTCCGGCTGAATAAGAGTGCGAAAAGCGTTGAGACATTTCTTCCTCAAAAGACTGATCTAATTTCGGGTCAGAATTCTCTGCGCTTTCAATGTCCGGATATATCTGATCGGCCGATATGTATGAGCTCTTTGACGGATTCAATGTGTTTATGTGCGGAATGTCGTTTGGAATTGATTTGAGTATTGATTTTCTATTACTGGAATCACATACCTGTCTGGTCGGCAACACTAGCACTGTATTCACTTCACTACTCTTCGACTGAAGGTTTTCTTCGCCTTTTCTTTTGTCGTCATAAGAGTCCAATTTATTACTATTAAGCCATCGATTGACCTGAATATTAGAATTTGTACTCTTTTCTGTTGGAAATATAGTCTCGTATAATGTATCCATAGTTTGTCCAAATTCTGCACTTTTAATAAATGCTGGCCTCGCGAACGCATTCACCATCGATGACGATTCCAATCGGTCGGACATACGTTTGATTCGATCCAGAGCTGCGTCACAATCAATGGCCTTCTTTTGCAAATGATTGTCACCGATGTCTGAGATTGTATTGATATTGTTATTGATATTGATTGGCCAAAAACTTCTATTCATATGCCGGTTGTCTAATGTGTTGCACTTTTGTGATCTATTTATTGGTTTGTCCTTATCGTAAGGACACTGTTGTCCTGATTTGATATAGTGCTGCAAAAGAAGTTCGTTGTCGTCATATGACCAGTTGTTGTCTCCTTTCAGATTTTGGTCTGAATGAGCGCAACAACTCTTGTTCTTCGGCATTGATGGCGTAAAGTGTTGACAATGACATGAAGGCAGAAGTGATTGATTCTGATCACTAATTGATTCTTCTTGTAATGGTGTGCTGACGGCTGAGCCATCTTTGTTCTGATGCCAAAGTGTTTCAAAAAGTTTTTTACACGACTTCCGCATATTTTGTTCAGAAAGTGGTAACTCATCATCAAATCTAACGCGAGGTTTGACTGAAGCATAACTTAATTTATTCGCCGACTGATTGAGTCTTTAGTATTAAAAATACAAAAAAAAAATAAATAATTGATTCAAAGATTACTGAATAAAAGAAAAATATAAACTGACCTGTCTTTGAATATTTGATCTTCATCCGAGTTGGAAGCCGTCGAACCAACTCTATTGCTGTTAGCAATGGCAACAATTCCCGAGTCGTCATCACTTTCTAAATATTAGAAATTAAACTTATTTTAGATTATACAGTATATCGAGAATATCAGTCACATCGAGTACTCATACCTGCATTCATAGAGTCAGGGCTTGTATTCAATAATTGCAAATCTGACGAACTATTTATTTGACTGGAATTTATATTTTCCATATTTGATGTGATTTCACTCTTTTTAGGTAAAAAAATAACTTTTACTTTAATTTTTAACTTCAAATAAATCAATCAATTAATTTTGCAACTAACTAGAAATCAAAAATGTCTTTTGGTTTCAACTTCTATACTTGAGATTACTTTTGAGATTACTGTTCAATCGCTTCCAACAATTAGCTTCAGTCATAAGATTTGATCTAAATATATCAAAATTGAAAAGAAAAATCAAATTTAAACAAATAAGTAAATAAATTCTTGTTTGTTGCAACTAGTGATTCGAGTGCAGGTGTTTTGCATTAATGCTCGCTATCAAACACCTGCACAAACTTTTTGATACAAGTTCTACTGTTCTTATTGATACATATACTGCTGCTGCACATAATTAAAATTAACCACTCAATTTTTCCATTTTTCCAACTTTAGCATTTCTTCATTGTTATTAATCCTAATCCCTTAACTAATCTAAATTGTTGGTTAGATTAGCTGCACTAAATTGCAATCACTTTGTAATACAAGAGATAACTTCAAACCAATAACAATAAAAAGGAACTCTTTAAAATATATTAATAGTTTTTACCAACAATTCTGTCAACAATTAGGTTCATATACTTTGTTCAACAATCGCTTAATTAAATTTAACAGAAAATTGTCTTTTAATCTGTATTTTCATAATAATAATAGTAATGTTTTGAAATTATTTAGACAATAGACTAATATTAGAGCTAAAAGGGGAAAATGATTTGATTCAACACTAGATATATCATATAAGATAAGCAATGGAGAGAAAAGATAGATAGAGAGAGCTATTGTCAAGCTTAAGGTGAAATAATGATTGCTAAAGAAAAACAACAGAACCAAACAGTGCATTAAGGCGTACCAACTATTAAACAAGACTTGACTAAAAAGTTATATAACGTAAGCTTTTTTCTACGACTTTATACGGAGAACAGTAGCACAAGAAAAAGATACTCAACTCTAAACACTGTTCGCAACAGAACAGACACTAAATTGATTGTCACCGGAAATACATATTACGATTTGGAGTGATTATGACCGGAGGCTATGCTTATATGTTGTCGTTCGCTTCACATTTTAATGGCATATAACTGCAGAGATAGGAAAAGAGATGAGAAAAATAATTTTATCTCTTTTTACACTCTTATTATTTCAATCATATCTTCAGTTTTTGGTTACTCGAGTAGTGAAGTCACATATGGACTCATTTGGAAAAAGTAGTCTATAATAAAATTTGATTTTAAAATTAAGGAAGAATTTCTAATATAGTCCATTAAAAATTTGCTTTAGATAATAGATCAAAAAGGGCTATATTGAATCAAATTAAATTGAACACAATTAACATGTTTTTAGTAAGAGAAATTTATTTAGTATACATATTTTAATTAAAGCATATGTTTTAAGTAAAATGTAATTTTTTAATTGTTAAATTTTTTCGATAATTAGAATTTCTTGCAAAATAAATATTCTCATGTTATAAATTATAAGTTATAATATATTTATGAACTTTTACTTTCAAATGCAATAATTTTTAAAAATAAATATTTATAATATGAATAAGTCGAGCGATAAAAAAATTAACTTTCATTTTACTTAAGCCCAAATTTTTATTTTAATGCCTGTCTGTTAAAACATACATGGGTATATTACAAAATGTCATTTTAGTTTAACTTTTTTAAAGCAGACAAAAAAGTGTAATTAAGCCAAAAAAATAATTACACTTTGTATACCTGTACAGTATAGTATTATTATAGTCTATAGCCTATGCTTGAGTTATGTGTGAGCTGTAAGAGACTGCACGAAATGGTTAGAAGGAAGTGCACCATTGGATGTCCTAATCGAAACTCTAAGTCACTAATATCTCTTAGATTTTCGTTTTCGAATTAATTGGTTTTACAATTCATTAACTTTTTAGTCTAATTACATATTTGGTATATAAATACACAAATAAATTATTGATCACTAAATTGTTAGACACTTTTAATTATTAATATAATCAATTTTATTTTTATTTAAATAATTATTCATTAATTTTTTTTTGCTAAATTTAGAATCAGTTTTTAAATTATTAAAAAAATATTAAAATAACTCATTATATACACAACTTGCAATAAAGTATTTACTTTTGATATCAGTTTTTCAATTATAACAAAGTGCTTGCCTTCGAGTGATTAACAAAATCTAATCGAAAATAAAATCTTAATCAGAAGAGAGAAACTGTAAATACAGTATATTTGAGATAACAATCTTATGAATTCTTTTGTGTTGAATATCTGCACTGTTTTTGTGATTTTAAGAGAAACTAATGATTTGAGGAATTTTTGTTTCATAGATAACAAACTAAAGATAACATAAATACAGAAGAAATTCTTAAGACGAGAAGAAAAGGTAACGCTTGAAAAGTATGTTTCAATTATAAGATCGTGAGTGGGTGTGCACTGGACTACAGACCATCATCAGCACAGGTATATTATCTTCATCGGTGGCCGATATGCACTGTTATGTTGGTGGCCATCGTCACAAACATTGCACAAATAACTCTATTTTCGTTAAAACCTATTATTATTCGTGAGAATAGCATCAAATTTCAAAGAAATACTGCTTTTGTTGTCGACTTTAATACAAATATTTGTCTTATTTTTCAATCAAACTTTTATTCTCATAATAAAAGTCAAAATATTAAAAAATTATTAATCAAGAAAAGTTTCAGAAATATTAAACTTGATTTTCAAATAGATACTTTTAATTTATATAATCTTAAAGGGGTTTAGAATAAAATGCTATTATAATTATACTTATTATAAATTTTGTCAAATTATTTAATCTAGATATCCAATCAATTAGCTAAAAAAATTCTTTACTATTGTAATTCATAATCGAATTTGTGTTTAATTTTGAATTAATTTAATTTGACAAAAAAGTAATTAGAGTTATTAGATTAGGCTAAATGGGTTATGCGTTTACAAAATAAATTAACTTTATTATATTACAAATTTTTCACATAACTTAAAATTCCGAAAAATAAACAGTTATGTCATTGAAGTTTTAACCAAGAAGAAATAAATTATGTTATCTTACGAAATCTTTTACTCACATTAATCCAAATATTTGGTTAAATTTCCTCAAAAATAAAACACTATCTCAAGCATTGGTATGAGTATAAAGTCATTCCTTAATTAAAAATTTTTTTGAATGAGTTATTCAAATATATTTTTAGGTTAAAAGAAATTCTCATTAAATTTATTCACAAAAAAGTCATTAGTTGTGAGAAAAGACAATTATTTGAATCAGTCATCAAAACAATAGAAACTTTCATTCATTGAATTCAAATTGAATTATTCGATCGCACAATCAAATTGAATAAATTATAATTTATAAAAGAAAATACATATTTAGTCGTGTAATGATTGAGCACTTCTACTAATCTGTCAATTCATATATAAATATTAAATGTCAATCAAAAAACTAAACACAACTTAAAAAACTTGTAACTCATCGACAGATTAGTTTCACTTTTACGCACTTTTTTCCGTTTATTTAAAAACAAATTCTTTATAGAAATAAAAACTTTTTCATTAATCAGTCGATATCTGACATGAATTCTATGCTTCAAAACAGTAACTGTGCCCAACATTTAGCAAAAAATATCATTCTCTCAGTTCACCAAAATAGCACTTTAATCATACGGTGCGGTAGAGTGTTAGCACACCTGTAATCAGCCACAGATTCAAAATAAAAAATAAGTTTATATACAGTATAAAAAAGTTTTAATATCCCAGTCCTTCAGAATTAGAAAACAGGTTTGAATGGAAAAGAGGGGAACAGCAAATAGGGGTCACTTTTCTATACATACAATGCTTTAGGCGATTTCATTCAATTCGTATACAAATTACTGTTACATTGAATACTGAGTGAATAAACAGAGAATGTAATGAAGTTTTTCACACAATTCATCCGCAATAATAAAAACTTTTTAATATTTAATATACATCACTCGTACTCTACTTTCTCATTGCATTCATAATATGTCAATACAATACCTCTCATCCCAGAACTCTCTCTCTCTCTTTCTCTATGCTAGCACTGACACCATTAAAATATTTTCATTGCTTAAATAATTTATATTTATTTTGATTATCATATTATTCACACGATATAAAAATTTTCCAATTTTGTTTTTTATTTTTCTTTCAAACAATACTTGAATGTTGAGGTTTTCTCGGAATTTTGAATCTTCTTATCTATTGATATCAATAATGCATTTATAAGTATCGCATAGTTTATAACTTTTTTCTATAACTTTGCAATTAAATTCATATTTAGAGACTAGATATATAGGACAACAAATTTTTTTGTAAAAAATCATTCAATCGATGACTTAATTTTCTAATAACTTTTCAATTGGCAATAATTCAGAACAAAAGTTGATTTTTTAAAATTAATTATTAAAAAGTGATTTAGTTCTCCTACTTTTGATTGGATTTGAAAGTAAAATTTTATATTAAAATTAATCTCAAAATCTTAATTTATTCTTGAATTTTTTATTTACAAAGTTTTCTGAACTTTAATGTTTCTCAAATCTATCAAAATTTAAATATTGTATTTAAATAAATACATTCAAATTAAATCTATATTTATCCACACTTTTCCTGTCTCTCTAGTTTCGATCAAATATTGTATTTTCATTCAAATATTAATTGCTTTTCATTTATTTCTAAATTCAAATAAATGACAAAATATTTTACAAAAACATGATTTTATTAATGTTTATATAATATTTTGTAATTACAACACAAAATAAATAATTGCAGTAATTTAATATTGATATAATATCCACACCAGAAAAATCAGACAACATTCAGTTTTTTAAACAAATTGTGTTAAAAAAAACTTTAATTGAGATAATTGTGAGTTATATATTACCGGTAATTAAAATTTTATTTTAATTTAAGTTATGTCTAACTCAGATATAATCTATATATGAAAAAACGAAACATTTATTAAAACATGAGTTAATATATAAACTATTTACTAATTATTGTATAATTATATTAGACTATAATTATAGTCAGATTTTAAATAATTAAAAATGAGATTTAATTTAAATTAATGGTTTAATGCGAATATACTTCGGAATCAAAATATTATTAACTCTAAACTCATCGATAAGTCGTTTGCAAACCTCATCTCTAAAAACAAAAGTCAGCGAATGCTTCGAAACTCTATTTCCTATAATATAAATACAAAAATCTCTTAATATTTCAACGATATTGTCAACCGAATCAAAATAATAATTGAGTTCAAAGACATCCAATTCAGTGAACAGTTTGAGTGATTGACAATTGAATCTCTGATCCATAAAATCGCATTCAATGGACAGGTGTTTGAGTTGTGGTAATTGTGCGAAACATTGCATACAATTAGCGATACATTGATCACAACTGTCATCACTGTCTGCGGCCGCGGATTCATTGCAATCGCACTCGAATTCGAGGTCTATTAGCGATAATTTTCGTAATTTCGGGAATTGTTTCGCAAAATTAGCCAAAATTTTTGGTTTAATCGCAAACCTCTGTCCGAACTCTACGGAACGCAAACTTTCCAATCGATTGAATTCAATGTCTTTGAACTCGTCTTTGCTTTTGATGACTCCATTGATCGATAAGTTCTTTAAATTCTTAAGTTTTAATACAGTTTTAAACGAATTCATCAAAAGCTCTTCGCAATCAAAAGCAAATGTTTTTAGATTTAAATTCTCAGCAATTGTTTCAAACATTTGATTCCTTTCACTGCTGTAGGTATTGATCGACAACTCTTGTAATTGTCTTCCGTTTCCACCAATTAAAGCGTTAATTGACTGCAAATCAAGTTCTTCGCATTGGATCAGATGTAGTGATCGTATGCTTTGTGGCAAACATTGGAACAATTGAGTCAACCGTTTGTCGTAATCACTGAGAGTTAGCCTTTGAAGTGATGACAATCGTTGGATCAGAACATTGAACAACAGATCGAAAGATATTTTGCGATAATTTCCGACAAACTCTTGGTCTGACATATCGTGAACCGACAAATGAATTAAATTTAATTTTGATATTTGTTTCGCCATTTCGTCCAACAGTTGCAGATCTGCTGACATATAAATCATATCCAAAGCCAAGCATTCGATTTGCGGACAATTTCTGACAATCAGTTCAATAGTTGTCGAATCGATGAGACATTCGCTCAAAAACAAAGACTTAATGTTTGGACACTTCTTGAGAATCGATTCGAAGGTCTGTCGGCTTCTAATCAAATCAAACAATTGTTTGTCATTCGTATCAATCGATTCATTAATATTAGATCCAATGATCGAATGGTTGATGTCTTTGCAGAACCTGTTCTCATCGGTTGGGCCAACACTCAACACAGTCTTCCTCTTCAGAACATAATTAACTGAATCTCTGAATTGTTTCGAAACTCTTTCCAAAACTAATAACTCTTTTATATTCAAATCGCTTAGAATGTCACTCAAGAGCTGCCCATTGAGTGCAACGCTTCCAACGCTTCCACTCGAAACCATTCCGGAGTTCTCTCCACTGTTTTCCTTATTTATATACATTTTCTTATTTGAATACATTTTATTAAATTGAATTAACGCTTATTTATGTGAATTTGAAGTTAACTTAAATGACAACTAATTGACAATTATTTTTGACTCGACGTCAAAACAATGCTTCAAATACTCGATTATTTAATGCCTGACATGACGTCTGTTATCAGAAAATATAACTTTTTATATAATATTCTTTTAAATTATTCAATTGATTCACTATTATATGATAAGAATCTATTGATATATTTCCTAATAATATTAATATTTCCTTCTTACATACAACAACTTTAAAATGTATTTTTTTGAAATTGATTCTAAATCAGATATTAAATAATAATAAATATTTAAACAAATAAAATCTTTTATTTTTAAAAACTAAATATACATTAAATTATGTGAATAATTTAAAATTAATTTTAACAAATTTTACAAAAATAATAAAACTAAAAACATAAATTATTAACTATTAATTATTAAAAATTAGTCATTATATTTAGTTTTACATTAATTAAATAAAGGCATTTAAGTTTGAGAGTTTGTATTTACTAATGCGTCGATCCAAACACGTCTTCTTGATATCTGCCATTATTCACGAGTTCGGTAACCATTTCCTGGGCTTTAGTTTCACAAACTTTTGCTTCGATTTCAAACACTTTAATGAATGCCTTCTTTACGCCGTCGGCTACTAATGAGTGACCGCAGACATAGATGTGCGCTCTTTCGGTGCCGATTAACCGATAAAGTAGTGCTTTTTGGGTCAATACCTCCTCTTGAATATAGCGCTGAATTTGTTGTTTAAAATTATTAATTTAAAAATAGTATAATATTTTGAAATAATGTATTCTTTAAACAAACCTTCTTTAGTCCCACTTCTCGAGAAAAAGCCAAAAACATCTCAAACTGACTCTCATTTTTCAAAAGTGTATCCAATTCTGTGCCATAAAAGTTGTTCATTAAGTGTTTCTGTCGAACACCAAAGAACAAATACATTTTTCCGCAAAGTTCTCCCTTTTCTAAATCAGACTGTCTTTCGAGCCAAAAGCACCGGAAAGGCGCGACACCAACGCCGGCACTAATTACTATAATTGGGATTTTCTTATTTATGGGTAATCTAAACAATGGAGCGCTTCTCATAAAACACGGAATGTCTGACTCCGGACACGAGTCCATAAAACTACTGCAAATGCCTAATTTCTTCGGTCCCGTTCCGTCTGTATTTAAATATAACTTAATTTATGTTTAAAATGTGTTTTATCACAAACCATGTATTTGATAGTTGAGCGCATATATAATCAAATGTATTTCATGTGGAGTTATATTATGGGAACTGCTGGCAGAGTAATACCTGGGCTGTAATAATGGTAATTGGGTTAACAGAAACTCTGGATCGATACGAACGGATGGGAATTCATTTAAAACATCGGCCAAATTGGGAAAATTATAGGAACGCCAGTCCTCATAGTTATCGATGTCCTAAACATA
>JAQFXP010004425.1:0-10714 GCA_034693685.1 Belba bartosi
TTAAATTAAGTAAAATTTCATCACAAATATATAGGTTTTTTGAGCGTTTTTGGAAAAATCCCTCCCCTAATCCCCCCTAGGTTTTTGGCCAAAATTTTGGGAAAAATCCTCACCCTAATCCCCCCCTGGATCGGCCGACCTTCTCAATCCCTGGTATTTAGTTACAAAAATATATGAAATTATTTCTAATATGATTTACAAACAATTCTTATTTTATTTGATAGCCAAACAGTTTGTTCTTAACAACGGAATTGCAACCAATGCAAAATTTTAGTTAACGTCATTTTTTAATCTTGCTTTTTTACCCATTTTATTTTGCAATTAAATTATTAATTGTGTTTTGGTTTTTATCCAAACATTATGTTTTATACGAACTTCAAATAATAAATGAAGAAAATATTTCATCAGTAGTTCAAAAAATACACATTACCTGTACACCAAACATTTCAAAAACTTTTGAGGTATAAATATTTTCCAAGTTAATTACTTTAATAATTGCTTTGTTAAACCTTTGACCCCTTTTCCAAAATTGGGTTCATTTGAATATTTTTAATAATTTTAACGCTTCCGTTGATATTGTAGTTAAAAATTAATTTATATTAAAATTGCTTTTATATTTCATTTAATTGTCAATTAATAAAATAATTAAAAATAGTGCAAAATAGCACATGTTATTAAAAACGATTACTTAAAAAATAATTAAATTTTTGATTTTAATAATTATTTTAAAATTTAATTTTTGAGATACAGATAAAATCTAGAGTATTTTAATATAAATTTTTTCTAAACTAATTGTAATTAATTAATGTAATTAATTTTTTAAATAATTAAAATTTTTACCGTATCTAAAAATAAAGTTCAATTAAACAAAATTAAAGTATTCTAATTGTTGTACAAATATTGTAAAATTAAATGTTTAAACAAGAAAAATTATAAAATATATATATATAGTGTGCAGTAGCTTGATAAATTGTTTTTATAAAATTTTAAATTGAATTACAAATATCTCTATTCTAGTCAATAAAGTTATCGCCGACGGAATCCGAGATCGAAATAATAGTAAATTTATTTAATTAAAAAATTATTGCAGTTTTTGAGTATTTGTTTGATTTTTTTGTTCAGAATTTGAATTTTCTTTTACGTTAACATTAATAGAAATATTAATTTTACCCAAAACTGTGTTTACAAAAGACGACAATTGACTGATTCCGCTATCGATTGTTCGCAGAGTTCTGACGGCTATTTCGCTATTGTTTGGCTGAAATAAAATTTTGTTTAAAACAATCAATAAATTGAGATTTGAATAGAAATAGTGAACAAACTTCTCTCAAAATCTTGTCGGCCCTATCCTTTGCGCCCTCAAGTCTGGCGTTGGTTTGTTCTAAAATTCTTTTGGACACAACATCTCGTCGTTCTTTCGACACTTGTATAGCAGTGCCAATGAGTGTCTGCAACTGATTCACTCTTTTGATGATCTCTTCCCTCAACTTTTCGCCTTCTATTCGATAGTTTTCCTGTTTTGCCGTCGAATTCGAATCTATTGTCTTTGGAGTTAAGCAAACGGTTAGTCAGAAAGAGTTGGCAAATATAAAGCACCGGCAGAACCGACTTGTTTCGAATTGATGGTATTGGCCGTCAAGAGTTGCTGCAATGCTCTTCCCATTCCATTGACAAACTCTAAAACTAATAGTTTCGTTGCATTCGTTGCGTTTTCAGTCGTCAATACTTTTGATGATATGTTGTTTGTTTGGCCTAAACGACAACACATTCTGTACTAACAATTTAGGTATATATTAATTAATTCAGTTTAAATGCTTACAATTTACGCAAACAAATGAAATAAACAATAAAATAAAATATTTAAACATTTTTTCTTTGAATAACTTTTTCTTATACAACTGATAACTGATATTGAGATTTAAAACTTTCTGAATTGAATGCATCAAAAATAAAGTTTTAGATACAATCAGACTTGCATTCGATAACTCGTTCCTCTTCTTTGCAAATATGGATCAAACAAATGACCCAAAAAAGTAATATTCATTTTATGTATATAATTCTTGCCATTAAGGCATTAACCTCTCACTTGTCAGTAGACAGTGAATAGTTAGTTATTCAATGCTTTGGTTAATCTACTATTCATTACCCAACTTGTGATTAAAATTTCGATTTTTCTTCTTTTCTTCACTTTAATGTAGAATTTCTCAGACTTTAACTAATAATCATAAAGCTATCACTTGGAACAGGGATTTGACACACATTTAAACCAAACTAAATATAGAACAACAGTCTAATGCACAGACTAATGGATCTAATTTTAGTTTCTTCGCTAAAAGATTGCATATATTTGTTTCAATTACACTAATTATGTATCTAGTTTAATTGCAAATTTTCAACTTGAATATTTTCAATATTATTCCGGCTGGTTAATTATGCATGTTAATTATATCTAATTTAATTCTAACCATTTTTAATCAAATAAATAAAATCTTTAGTTTAATTAAACTTTGATTTAAATTGAAATCAAAACTAAATGAATTGAAAAATAGCGCCAAAACACAAACTGTTGGAACGAGAGGTCACGTGATATCAAACAACTCTTTACATCAGTTTTTCACTAATTTTTACTTTAATTTAATTTTTTTAGGCTATAATCCAGTTTTTACTTAAAATACAATCAGAGGTAATACTAATTAATTAATATATTATTTGATTTAATAATTTAATGTAAATTTAGTGAAGGATTAGAGATGTGAAGGCATTTGAGTTACAGAGTATAACTGTATTACTATTATAATATATGTATATCAGACTCATGTTAGCAATAGTTAGGCAATAATTATCGCTATTATAACGTAATGTTAATAACGTATTGATTGTCCAAACACTGAAAACACTGAAAACACTGCAAATACTCTAAACATTAAACATTGCAAACGTGTCAAACATTCGCAGATCTCTTTCGCTTCATATTTACAATCATTTGATTTTTAAATTGTTTTTAAATTATACTTAACTTTAAATTTGTATTAATCGCTAGAAATGAATAAATCATTGGAAAGAATGGGTTCGAGAGAGGAGTCTTCGGTGAGTTGTGTCGTCTGTTGTCAACACATCTCGAAGAACAACAAAAAGTCGATTTACGCGATCGGACGGTGCGATCACTCCGTATGCTATGAGTGCTCGACAAGAATGCGGGTCCTCTGCAAACAGAATGAATGTCCGATTTGTAGAACTGATTTGAGTGATGTATTTATGCCTTTTATCAAACATTTCAATCAATACTCAATACATTAGTCTAAGTCTAACCATTGGTTTGGACTTCGAATCATAGGTTGTCTTCACTCGAGACAAACACAAGAAGTTCGAAGAATTCGATCTAAAGAAGTGTTTATATCATAACAATTATGGCATTTATTTTGAAGACGAAGAGTCACTCGAGTCGTACGGAAAGTTGTTGGAACACCCGTGCCGTCGGTGTCGGCAGAGGTTGCCCTTCAAGACTATCACTGAATTGTCGACTCATCTTAGGTTTGTTTGATTAGATCCGGTGTTTAATCGAATGTATGTTTTAATTGAATGTATGTTTGCGGCACCGGTAGGAAAGAACACGAATTATTTATGTGTGACTTATGTGTTGCGAATCTTAAAGTGTTTTCAAATGAACGCAAATATTATACCCGAAAAGAGTTGGCCCGACATCGGAAGAGTGGAGATCCGGATGAGACCAGTCATAGGGGTCATCCGATCTGCACGTTCTGTGACGAGAGGTATGTCGACGAAGACGACCTACTCTTGCATTTGCGAAGAGAGCACTTCTACTGCCATTTCTGCGATCCGTCCGGTCTGAACCACTTCTATGGAGACTACGGCTCTCTCAGAGACCACTTCCAGTCCGAACACTACCTGTGCTTAGATTGCGATAATCTCAAAGAGAAGTTCACCTGTGCTTTCTCGAGTGAGATCGACCTCCAGGCCCACATCGCACAGATTCACTCTCAGAATATGAGCAAATCTGACCTAAAGAAAGCGAAGACTCTTTCGTTGGATCTGTTTATACATCAAAGAAGCGGTGCTTTAGATAATGGACAGCAAAACAAGAGACAAATGAAGAGAGAACAGCAAAGACAGCACCGGAACCACAACCACAGCCACAATGACGGCGATTCCGATACCGCCAACGAAGACTCGGCCGCCGCCGCAGCTCCGGCTCAACTGCCCAGACCTGAAGACTTCCCATCACTTGGCGCTAACGCCACGACTGCTTCGAATACAATAACTCAAACCAATGCTGATGTGAAAGAAGTGACGAAAAGTCATAAAAAGCCGAACACTTATAGCGTATATTTGGCCAAAAACCGAAAGCCCAACACAACTAATGTCGATGAATTCCCAGCACTTCCCGGCGCTAAAGGCCCGCAAAATAGTGGACAAAATTTGTTGACTTATAATAACCTAACGAAACAAAAGTCATTAAATTCTATGGCTTCGAGAGCGCAGACATCAGGCGTTCAGAAAAATGTTAATTTAATCGACTCTTCATTGATGTCTACAACACAAACAAAACACAATTCAAACAAACCTTTGATTCACAATAAGGAAGAGTTTCCTTCGCTTCCATTTGCAAAGAAAAAGAGTTCTCGAACTTCCGGTCAAAGTTCAACTCAAATCAATAAGAATAACAATAATAACAATAATATAGATTCGAAAAGAGCCCAAACAATAGATTGGAGTAATTCTTCACAATTTGATGATAAGAATACAAAAATAGAATCGAATTCTAATAATAATTGCGAATCAAAAACATTTCAGAATTTAACGAATTTCGAAGAATTTCCGGTTTTGGAAGTGAATAAAAAAAAGAATAACAAGAGTTTTGCTTCCGTTGCTCCCAAACCCGTACCCAAACATGTGTCGAAACCTAAGCCCACAAACCCTCCGCCAGGCCTGCCGTCCGTTGTTAAGAAGTCAAATATATCGCTCAGCTCTGTTGCCCAACAAGTAATCAGTACTACCAGTGCTGACAATCCGATGCAGATGTCAGACACAGAATGTCTGAATTCGAAAGTCTATTCTTATATAAATCCAATCGATTTCAATGAACGCAATCAAAGACTCGTCAAAGAAGTGGAGAATGTATTGTCCGATCGATCGAAGTTTCTGATATTCAAAGAGACGTCAAAACAATTCCGTCAATCAGTGATTAGTGGCGAACAGTACTATCAGAAGTGCATTGAATTGTTTGGCAGAAATGACTTTTCGATTATTTTTTCCGAATTACTCGTTCTGTTGCCCGACATTCAAAAACAAAACCAATTGTTTAGAACTCAACAAATGTTTGTGAAGAACACGTCTGGAGCTATACCTAAGAAGACTGGAAATGGAAATGAGTTTATAGTATGCAGTGATTGCGGACAGATATTGATTAGTAAAGACCAGTGCGAGCACATGTCGGCCCATTAGCCCATTAGTCCACTACCAGTGATTGCTTCATCGTTTACATTGAAATTTGGTTTCATATCAATTATTTTTATACATTAACTAAAGGCTAATTAATTTGTAATTAATTTATATTCGTCTTAATATTGTTTTGTTGTTAAGATTAGTATATTTTTATTAATATATTGTTTTGATTTGAAATCGAAATTTTGATTCTTTAACTGCAAATGATTTGTAAATTAAGAAAATAAACTATTTTTGTGAAGCAATCGATTTAATTGATTTTTACGAATTAAATTCAAAACTGATCTGGCTAATTTAATTGGTTTTAAATTAGCCTGTTGCAAATATATGGTCAATTTTATTAGTTTAAAATAAAAGAACATTTTTTAAATATATAAAACTAAATAAATAATTATAAATTGGAAATTAATCCGAAATAGATTATTCCAATAGATGTCCGACGAGTTAAGACATCCAATATTTGCAATTCAAATGATTTCGAATCGAAAACAGTGAGAATCAGAAGAATTCCAATTTTTAAACTTGAGTTCCTTAGCTATAGTGTGCTAACAATCGGCGCTTACTTTCCCAACTCATCTACTCTGTACTCGTATTAGTATTATTAATATTTGGGATTTCAGTTCAATACGCATTCGCAGTCATATAAGTGCTATTCAATAGATCACTGAATGTCTGAATCAATTGGTTTTATGCTTTTTCAATAGAAATGCAATTTTCCGAATAATTCAATTTAAATTGTATTCTAAAGCAATAAAATATAATCGAATTATTATTTTATGAAAAATTAATCATTAAATTCATTTGTTATGATGAATAATATGAACGCAGGAGCGGGTACGGGAGCTTTCGGGGCCGGGAAAGCTGGTAAATCCGGGTTGGCTTTTATTTTGACTAATTTATAATTATTTGAATTTAATTCTATTATTCAGGTTCTGCTTTCGACCCAATCGGGTATATCATAAGACCTCAAGTGATTCTTCGGTTCATTTGTTGGGTTAGTCTTCAAATATACGATTGTTTTGTATTTCGTTTCTTTAATTGCCTCAAAATGACAAATCTTTTTATTAATGATTAAAATTATTATTATTATTATTATTATCTATTTTATTCCACATTTATTTTATATATAGTTTGTATTATTTAATTGCATACTTGTAATTTAAAATTTAGCTTGCAATCAAATTATTTGAATTAGTACATGCTTTGCACTGAAGTAATATTTCGGGGGTTTTTCTTTTTGCATTCAATTTTGTTTTTCATCAATAATTTTGGCGTTTATTACAAAAAGTTTAATTAATTAAATAAATAAAATTTAAGCTTAATTTAATAAACAGTTGTGTTCTGTGGTGGTGTTTGGTTGTATATCGGCGAAGGGCTGGTACAATGAGGGCCAATTAGAAAAATGTCTTTACCGTAAAGACAACAACGCCTGTAGATTAGGTGCCGGACTTGGTTTGATTGGATTTTTAGCGAGTATTGCGTTTCTAATACTCGAGGCTTTGTTTCAAAACTTGTCGAGTATTAAAATAAGGCGTCGAGTCGTGGCTTTCGATTTGGGATTTTCTGGTAATTGTTTTGTTATTAAATTTATTTAATAATTAATTTTTAAAATACATGACATTTATCAACGTATCGATACATTAGGACTTTGGGCAGTGCTTTACCTGGTATGTTTTGCATATTTGGGCATATCGTGGATCAACTCAGCCTACCCGCCATTCGGTGAGGGCATCAATAGCTGCAGATCTGCCATTGCGTTCTCATTCTTTTCCATCGCTTCATGGGTTTGTCAACATTTATGTTTGAATGTATTGATATGTACTTTGCATCTAATTTAATTGTTTAACATGTTACATTACAAGGCTGGTTGTGCATATTTTGCATACCTGCGCTGGAATCAGGGCACAGATATGACACAATTTGCGACTGGATTTGAAAACGAAGACATAGTGACCGGCGCCGGCTATTCGGCTTATTCGGGCACTATAGAGGAACCAACCTATCAGGACAACCCTTTTTCGAATATACCACAAGACCAGATGATGGGCTCCGGTATTAATTATACTGCACCCGCATATTGATCTATGAGTCAATATATTAATTAAAATCAATGCAATAGTTCTGATGGTTTCGATAGACAAGTATTGAATCCACTAATCGGTGTCTAAGCTTAAGGCGAAAGAGTTCTGTCAAAACATTAATGATTTATATTTATGTTTATTGTGACACAAAAGACAAACTTTTATTTAAGGTTAAACATTCCCGACATTAGAGTTAATATTCACATAATGTTAGTGAAAAGTATTCGAATTACTTTATATCAATCATTGGTTTATTCTTATACAGACTCTCATTGTTCTAAAATTGAATTTTGTTTTAATGAGATTATCCAAAACCTAATTAAGCAATAAGTTCTATAATTATATAAACGTAATAATTTAATATTTGAAAAACCTAATTTGACTCAACTTGAGTGTGTTTTGAATAAAAACATCTAGCTTTATTTTTGAAATTTGGTTTTCCACTCAAAATATGTTTTTAGGCCATAAAAAGCAAAATAGATATAATATAATGCAATGCTATTACTGTAACAGTACGTAGAATCCAAGCATTTATGGCAATCCAAGCATTGGAATCCAAAAACTAATTTCAATTATGATTTCAACTTTCTCTGTCTCTATAATCATAATAAATAACTCAAATGTTATATAACAGCGAATGCATTATAATTCGGATGAACTGAATATGATTTGAATTGAAAATGAGTGTCAGAATTAATTTATCAATTAATGCGATAGATAGTGGAAATTAATTTATCAAATCCATTAATTTCATATAAATTTCATCAATTTATTGTTAAATGTTTATCAAATAATAGGTAAATAAAACGAATATATAATTGAATTTATAATATAATTTAAAAACACAAAACAAATGTAAAATTATTTAATTTTATCAATTAAAAATTAAAATTATTTATTGAAAAAATTTATTTATTATTATTTTTTATTTTAAATAAACCAAAAAACAAGTGTTATATCAAAACGTTATCTAATTTTAGAAATAGATGATTACTAGATAATTTTTCATTTTGATTTATTCAAATGAAAAATTAATATAAACATTTTCATAATTTTATATAATTTATAAAGTATTTTTTGAGATACTATATATATAATTAGAGTTATACTAAATTAATCTATTAAACTATAAAATAAAAATAATTTATTCTCAAGGATAAATTTGCATCAACAGTTTTAATGCACAAAAATAATGTGTAACGTATTTAACAAAATTAGTTCATAGCTACTCATGAAATAGCATTACAGTTATAAAACTTTTTTTTAACATTAAATTAGTGTTTTAAATATTTAAAATTACGCTCAATTATTAGCTATGTTTTGATTATTTTATGTGTTAATTTGCATTTATTAATTGATTTAAATGCATGTTAATATAACTAAATCTAATAAAAATAATAATTAAGTCTAAATTTTGTTTTATGATGTATTTGTTTTAGAGATAAAAATCAAATATCGATTGGAAAAGTCAGACATTTATAAGTGTATGAAAGAAACTAATCAATTATAAAGGAAGAGGTCATGCGCTCCAGAGCATCATCTCATTGAGTAAATCCTTTTTCAATTGCGAAGGTCTGAGTTGTGCTCATATAGTAAGCGATGTTCTACTACTAAATGGTCGTAAACTTGGTTTCAAACAAAAAATATGAATAATGTAAAGATTTTACATATTATGCGGCATTTTCTGTTATGATTTAAATTTTTAACTTTATATTTATCCAAATTTCTGTTAAGTAAATATTTTTGTAATTAATTTAAAAACAAAATATTAAATTGGAATATTGATGGAGACATGCTAATTTACAACTCGATCACACTATTCCTATTATTCATTCAAATTAATAGAAATCAATTTGTTAAGCATTGAGACAAACATCAAACTGGAGGTAAAGTTGATTTTGTATTTAAATATTTCTAAATTAAAATTTACCTTTAATTGAGTTGAAAAATATTTTCGAAAAGTTTACATAAAGAGAAAAATGAGACAAATCTTATTTCCAAAACAAGTGTTTGTTTGCTTTGTTTGAATTTAATGTATTTTTAATGTAATTGCATTCAATGTGAAAACTATTGAAAAATAAAATACTATATATTCGCAACATTACTCTTCAAATGTTCGACAAACTGTTGGAAAATTAATTCATTAAATTACAAAAGTATTGATTTTTTTTATAAACAATACTTTTTGTATATAATACTTGAATTATAGATTTGTTTTCTACTTTTTTATTTGTCTACTACAGTTTATTTTATAGCATGATAAATAAAATTGATTAAATTATAACTACAAACTGAAAATTTAATCAATTTCATAGTTTTTTCATTAGTTTATAATATTTGCACTATATATACATTTTTTTAAGTTCAAGATATTTGATTGAATAGTTGTAAACTACAAACCAATTACTAGTTATGGTTTACAATTTTCAAAAAGTTTATCGTGTTTATTATTTTTTTTAAACTATCAAATTGACTCAACATTTAAAACTTGGTGTTGAACATTTATTTTTAAATTAAACATTTATTTGGATTAAATTGAGATAAAATATTCAAAATATTTTATTAACTCATTTATTTATATTTTGGTATTTCTGATTATTAATGAAAATAAAAATGGAAAGTTTATAAAATTCTATTTTAACTTATAAAAATTGTAGCTTATACGTTTGTATTGTAGATAGTAACTATAATTTTAAAATTTTATAACAAAATTAGCCAGAAAAATTTTAAAAATGTATTTTGTGTAGATATATTTTTTGCTTTGACTGAAACGTTAGTTGCAACATTGCTAGAAATTATTTAATTTGGTTTAAATTTTGATTTGTTATATTTAATATATAAAACAATATTAGTTGTACATTTTAAAAATAACTTGCCAAAACAATTTATTAATTTACTTTAAATAAAATTCAAAATCGTTAATGATATTTACTGTTAATACTTTAATTAAACACTAAATAGTTGTAATAAATTATTTTATTCCTCTTATTATAAGAGAAACGTATAAACATAACATGTACAGTTAACCATATTCAAAAAGGCGCACGAATTTTGCTATTAGATAAAGGTTTATGAAAGGATAACTTTTATATTTTTAATGATTAATTAATATTTTGTTTTGCTATTCAACTTAAAATAAGTGAAAATATTTTATTTTTAAACTTAAATTT
>JAQFXP010004426.1:0-10712 GCA_034693685.1 Belba bartosi
GTAAATAAAGTTGCGCCAGAGTGCGCATTATTCTACTACTTCGTTTTTGGCTACACATTTCTGAAACTGACTGTATTTTCAAAACTAAATAAAAACTATTTAATTTAAAAAATTAATAAAATATGTACAAATTTTAATACAAAGTAAGTCACTTTAACAACATGATTTCTTATCATTTCTTTTCAATTTTGTAATTTTCTTATATTTAAACTTCAAAATTTAGTGTTATTATTAGTGTTTCAAAAATTTGGCAATTTCAAAAACTATTGCCAGAAATTGCCAGAAATTAAGCAAAAACAGATAAATATTGTTAAAAACTTTTAAAGTAAAATAATGTTGTTTATATACAGTACATAAATAATAGTATAATTAGTAATAATAGTAATAATAGTAATAATAGTATAAATAATCTCTCATTTTTGACAAAATAAGTTACAAAATTTACAATAAAATTTAGAATTAATTAATTTAAAATAGTTATAAACATTAAAATGCTAGTGCACTGCAAGTCTATCAATTTTGAAACATTAAATTTGCTTGGATATTGCATAGAGCAAATTATACTCAATAGTATTGAGTCAATACTAATAATATAAATTTCTACAAATTAAAATAATGAATGAAATATAAACTTAAATTTTACTGCAATAATAAAAAATTAACAAATTTTAATTAACATAAATTATTAATTTATTTAATTAAATTAAATTAAATTAATTTTTAATTATTGATTATTATTTAATTAAATTTCAGTTTAATTAATAAAGTATATCAATAAATTTTATTTCTAAATACAAAAATAAACAATTTTGAGTTAATTCTCAACATGAGTTATACGAATAAACTTTTATTCTACACTCCTGGCCAGTTCTAAGTCCCCCCCTTGGCCAAAACTTAATTTTTTACAAATTATTCAATTCTTGTTTCAACAGATGTCTCGATATGTATATCAAATTAAAGCAAAAATAATACACTTTTGATACTGAAAGTCAATCACATGATTAATAACTCAATTATTGTTTAATTTTGATTTGAATGCAAAAAGTTTGTGACATTTCTAAGTCCCCCTTTTCGGCACTAATTACTAAAACCCAAATTAAAGCCGAAATAAGTTATGAATAAAAGCAAAAACAAAAAGTAAGTAATAAATATGTTTTCTAAAGAGTTTTAATTAATTAAAAATATTTTTTTTGTTATAATAAAAGCGAAAATGAGTCTAATTGAAGACTAACTCCGGACAGTCGGCGTTGGCTTTATTATCGGTTTATAGAGACCAATAATGTGAAAGCAACGGCTCGAGAGTTCTCGACAACCCCTAAAACCATCCGAAATATCGTTTTGATGTATAAAAAGTTTGGAATATTTGAAGATTTATATCGAAAACCGCGCAAACAATGCACTGACAAACACCAGAATCTCAACATTCTTCGGGAAATCACTTATTCCCCGAAGAAGAAGCCGCGAGACATAAAAGTTAGTCTTAATCTGAATTGTTCTACACGTACTATAAGACGTAGAATCAAAGCAAGAGGTCTGAACGCACGGGTGGCCGCGAGAGTGCCTTATGTTAATTCCCGTAATCGAGTCAAGCGCTTACAGTTGTCCAAACAACTGATCCAACGCCCGAAATGGGTTTGGAAACGAGTTGTTTGGAGCGATGAGAAAAAGTTTGATTTATTAAACACTCGCCGAAGAGTTATTGTCTACCGAAGACCTAACGAACGATACAAAATCAAATATACAAAAACCAACGGTAAAACACGGTGGTGGGTCTATAATGGTTTGGGGCTGTTTTAGCCAGTATGGTATGGGTGCTCTCCATCTAATCGATGGTATAATGGATCAGAGGGTCTATAGAGACATATTAGTCGATGAACTCGAGTTTAGCGTCAATTTAATGGGAATTGGAAACCGTTTTGTGTTTCAGCAAGACTTAGATCCGAAGCATACGGCACCGGCCGCTAAGGAATTCTTTGAGGAAAACAAAGTAATTCAACTCGAATGGAGTCCTCAAAGTCCGGATTTAAATCCAATAAAAAATCTTTGGGAAATAGTCGATCGTTCGGTCCCATTAACCGAAAGAACGAACAAAAACCGGTTTTTCGAAGCGTTGAAGAAAACTTGGTATTCAATCGACAAAAGTATTCTTAAAAATTTGGTCGAATCAATACCGCGAAGACTTCAAGACATTATTAAAGCAAAGGGCGGCCCAACTGGCAATTAATTAATTTTTATTTAATTACAATTAACAAATAATTAAAGTCTAGTCTGAAGGGGGATTTATATGTGTCACTCAATAAATTGTGATTTTCTTAATTTTTTTAATAATTAACAATTAAAACATAAATTTTTTTAGTGCAATAAATAACTCATTAATTGCTTGTAAAAATTTATAAAAATCATTTGTTTCTATTAATCAATAAGTTTGGAATTGACAAAATACTAAGTTTTAAGCAAAGGGGGATTTAGAATTGGCCAGGAGTGTATATAATGTCTGACTCATTTTCACCAATTATCACGATTTAATTTGTTGACATTTTAAAATTAAAAAGCATTCCACTGGTAATAAACAATTGAACAGTTTTTATTTATTTAGCACAATATTTAAAAATAATTAATTTTTTGTGTGCATAATTTACGTAGATAGCGCCACATTACAATTGCCAATTTGGTAATTGTGATTTTTACTATTGCCAGAAATTGCCAGATTTGCAACACTAGTTATTATCAGAAATATTTGCTTTAAACTTATAGTTAAAAATTAGTTTTTATTTTCATTTTTAAAAACATGTTCTTATATCCCGAGGTATTATATAAGAACATGAAGCCCAAACTAAATTATTCAGGGAGGGTTTACGGTACAAGTTATATATATCCCTTTAACCAGGGGTGGAACCTTAATCTCCAACCATTTATAAAATTTTATTATATAAAATTAAAGCTAATTTTTAGTTTATTACATAATTATTACTTATATCTGCCAATGCGCCCAGCAAAATAAAAAAATAATTACGCATACTTTTACTCTTAATTAGATATTCCTGTATATTCCACAAATTAACTTTACCGGGTATTTAAAATTTATATATATATAATTAGAGAGCTTCAAACGTAGGAAAAAATACTATGCGAGGCAAAAGTCGGAAGTATCGTAGAGAATATAAATGTGTTAATCGGGAATAAATAATTTTAGTAAAACAAATATTTTAGAAAATTTATAGTTGTTTTAATTAGAAATTTAATATTATTCACTACTTTAACATATAACAGATGCAAAATAAATACTAAATAAACAAACATTAATACCTGTTTTCCATTAACATCTGTATAAATACATTTTTAAAAATCTTGTGATTTGATAAGCAATATGTTTTATTATAAAATTAGTTTTAACTACTCAAACAGATTAAGATTAACTTTTAACTAAATCTGCTAAAAGAAAATTGATATTCCCAACTTTTGGCGCGCATACTATTTTTTACTACGTTTGAAGCTCTCTATATATAATGATTATTTTATTAAAATTATTTTATAGTTTGTTATGCGTTTTATAATTCAAATAAATTAAACATTTAATAAATTTGATAAAAATAATTTACAGTTTATCAATTTTCTTTGACTTTAATAAATTTTATAAAATAACTCTATATTTATTATTTAAATTTATATATTATAATACTGTAAATAATTTAATTAAACTTTTATTAATGAATATATTTTTAATTCTTATAATTTAATTGTTATAATTTAGTTTTTAAATTTATATTTATTTAATGTTTTCCAAAAATATAAAAATTTATGTGAAATTAATGTAATTTTATAATTTTGTAAAATGTTTTAATTTTAAAAATTATTAACACAATTTAACTATACAATTTAAAATTTTTATATTTATAAAAATATATATATATTATATATTATCAATACAAATTAAATATTCTATTTTAGAATATAAAAATTAAACATATTATACTTTTTTAGCTATAAATGTTTATTATTTAAAATAACACCTATTGTTATTAAAAAAATCTTTTGTTCAATTTTATTTAATAGATCTTAAATTATTTTATATAATTTAAATAAAACAAAACAAAATCTTAAAAACTGTAAAATATTAGAAGTATATAATGTATATATTGCTTAATCTATTAGAAGTATAAAATGGATAATTAACTGTAAATTAAAATTAATAAAATAATCATTCTATATATAAAAATTTTAAATACTTGATAAAGCTAATTAATCATATGTACAGGAATGACTATTTAAGAGTAAAATTTTGTGTAATTATATTTTTATTTTGAAGTACGCATTGGCAGATATAAATATTGATTGTGTAATAAACTAAAAATTAGCTTTAATTTTAAATAATAAAATGTTGCAAATGGTCTGAGATTTAGATTCCACCCTGGTAAATAATTAAAATTGAAGATTACTTGATAAATAAAAAACATATTTATTGAAAAAGTATCCAATCAGGCCAAAAAATTTAGAATTTAGCAATACTCTAACAACAACAAAAATAACGTAAAATATTAATTTGTTTATTTTCAAAACAATTGAATCAAAAAGTAAATAAATCTGGATGAAAAGTTTGATAGAATATGATCTCTATACGTTTAGCACTATGTGAGTTAGCTCTGACGTCAGCTTTAAAGCCTCTATAAGTGTAGCAAGCATATTCTATCAAAATTTTCGTTCAGCTTTATTTAAGTAAACATTAAATATAAACAGAGTTGACTGCATCTCATAGTGCCACTGCAGATACACTGTGTATATTGTTTTTGTATGCTTAGCAAATGATATAAACTTTATATTACTTACTGTCGTATGAGAGGCACACTCGTTGTATGTCTTACAGGGGCGCATACACTGAACATATTAAAATTTATAAAATTATTTAATTAGTTTTAAACAAATATTAAAATTTTTTGAAGTATTTAAAAATATTATTATTTTGAGATATACATTATTAAATAATTTTAAGTAAAAATATACTTTTATAATTAATTAAACGTAAATGTTTAATTATTGAGATATAACTGTAATATAAACAGTATTATAAACAATACGAAGGCTGAGCTGCTTAATGCCTTGATTTTTCAATAATGTACAGACAAGGCTGAAGCAGTGACGATATTAATTTTTCTATCATATTGATTGCGATGTGACACAACGACTTTATGATATGTAAACATTGCTTATTTATATAATTATAATTTAAAACTAACAATTAGTACGGTAATACCCCACATATAGTGGCATGTCAGTATAAGCAAGAATGACCATTTGTTCTTAAATTACTTTAAAATTTTTACCTGCATGACAATAAAGCAAGGAAAATTTTTTAAAATAAAAAATTAGTATTTACAATTAATTGAAATAATTAAATACAAAGTTAATAACTGTATTAATTTTCATGCAATTAATATAAAATTTAACAAATTAAGAGATTTTCCGCAATTTTTCTTATTTTTATTTAATTTATTTAATGTTTTGAATACATTTAATTTAAAACATCTAATTTTCTAGTTTGATTTAGTTTATTTTAAACTTTGCACAACATTATATTTTAATCTTAAAATATATAATTGCATTTTAATTTAAAAATTTAATTAATTAAAGTTTAATTCTTGTGTTAAAAATCTGCTTTTATTTACTTATACCGGTATTCCGGTATACCCTAAGGTATACCGGCATGTTCTTATATCTTAAGTAGCACGGTAATATAAAATTATTTTTATTAATTTTTTAAATTTAAATTTTATTTGAGTTTGTAGCATTTGTTATATTTTTTAATAATCAAGATTTAATAAAATTTAGATATAAGTAAGTTTTTAATATTTGTATTTTATATATTTGTTCCCATTATCTCTTGTTCCAAGTTTACTATAGCTCCTATCAGAAAAAAAATTATCCAATGCTCCGCCTATTCAAGGAAGTACTAAATGATGTGCCCCTGTAAGACATACAAGGAGTGTGCCTCTCATACGACAGTAAGTAATATCGGTTTTGAATACGGCTTTAAGATATATGTCAAGTTAAGTTGTATTAATTTAATTTACATTTTATAATTGAATATTCGACAAAATCAGTTTTTAAAACTATTCAAGTTGATTAAAATATATTGCTTTGTTTTGTTCTTTTCCAGATTTATTTGTAACTATTTATTTGCATGCTACAACTTTCAAACTTTGATAGCTGACTTATATCATCATTAATATTTGTTTATTTTGCAAAGATATTTTGTCATAATAGAATTTTATTATTTTTCATTTAACAATTAATATCTCTTATTTTGTTATAAATAGAAGAAATAGAACATATTATATTATTTTTAAATTTTACCAAATTATATATAAATCTAATGTTACCTAATTCTTACTAAGTTATTTTTATTTTTTAATATTAAAATAATTTATAATTCTTGAAATAAAATATTTTTGAATTTAATTTTAGATTTTATAAACTAAGTCAACAATGAATTTTATTAAATTTTGATAATCTTATAAGTCATATCAATATTCATGGTAATATATAATTAAATATAATAGTTAAAAAAAATTTAATTATTTTGTTTTTATAATGTCTAAAATTATTAATTTATAATAAATTTTTTAGTTTAATAATTATACAAGATAAACAAAGTAATTTTTATTAAATAACAGTATTGTTAGAACCAGTTATATTTTACATTACTTTTAACATACAGCATGGTAACTTTTAAATTTAACAAAGTATTCTTTTTTGTTGAAATTATTTGTTCTGTAAATTTAATATAATAAAATTTGCTAATTTATTTCTACCATAGTTTATTATAATAGCCGAGTTATTATTTCCTTGTTAGTTTTAACATGGACTGTTTAAGATGACATTTTTAACACTTAAATTGCCCATTTAATGTCCATTTAGTCATGCCAGCTTCTGAACCACCCATTGCTACCACATGAAAGCCGTATTGTTCGAGTAAGTCCAAGACATTGGGCAAGGTCCATTTTACTTTCCAGCACTCACTCTTCCAGCTCTGATTGAGTGGTTTGATTGGCCAACCCTTTGTGTCTCTTAAATAATTAATAACAGTCAAGTTGGCTTGTATCTCAGTTTGAACTTCACTAAAAATAGTTGGTAAAAAATAACCAACAATGATGTGGGGCATTTTAATTATTTTTAAAAACTACTTTTAAAAACTAATTTAAACTTAATAATTATTTAAAACTTATTTAGTTCTGTTTTCAGCTATAAGTTCTGTTTAAATACTACAAAATTATAAAACATTTACGCAATTAAAATAGAAATTAAGATAATTAAATATGACTAATTTAATTTATATTGCTAGTATTTCTATTAACACTTATTCATACATTTTATTGTGTCATTTATTATAGTTGTAATGTTTGACGTTTAATGTTGATAAAATTGTTATTTGTTTTATTATTGGTTTCAAAAATAGTTAACAAATTAAGCTTAATTGTTTACAATCAGATTTAATGAAATATTTTACACAAATTAATATTTTTTAACTCAATATAATTTTTGAGTTTTTAAATATTTAATTTCAATAAATACGATAAATAAACATAAATAATAAGAAATAAATTTGCACTTGGTCTCACAACAATACTAAAAATATATAAATAAAGATTTTAAATAATTAGATTTAGTTATAAAGATTTTTTTATTTAATGTATCAAATGATTTATTTGAATTTAATTTATTCATTTTACAGTTATTTATTGCTAATCTCGAAATCATTTTCGAGTTTATTGTTAAAAAGTTATTTCAATTTAAATTGTAAATTTTTATCAAGGTTAAAGTTGTATTTTAAAAATTAATTGCTCGAATACTTACTCATTTTTTGCAATTATATTGATCTTTATACCAATATACATTTATAACTAAATAAAATTTTGTTATTTTATGCAATAGATTAGATTATTTAAATGCATACGAGTGCACAAAGGAATAATAAATAAAAACATTGTAAACAATAACATCAATTGATTTACAATTGAATTTTTATTGAATATTAATTCTTAATTTGTGTGAAAGTGATTCTATTTGTTGCAGAAATCTATTATTAATATTATCGACAATGATATTGACAACAAAATTACACTTGATATATTTTTAGAATTTTTTAAAATTATTAATATTAAATTACATAACATGATTGTCAGTATCCTTAAATCTTTTAGTTATTAGTACGCTATTTTTTGTCATTGTTAATTTTTTAAATATAAATATTAAATTTATATAAGTTAAGTTTTTGTAAAAATTAATTAAATTAAAATTTTTGTATTGTTTAAATACAAATTGGGTTTAATAATTTGTCTTGTTAGTAGAATATAATAAATTGAAAGCTAAAACAATAAAATCAGTAAATTGTTCTTAAAATTAAAAAACAAATCTGCTTACTAAATGTGAATAAATTTTTAAATAGATTTAAATTTATTATATATTCAAATATAAGAAACAAAATAAAATCATTTTAAAAATATTTAATAAATTCCTCAAAAATTTATATAAATATCAGACTATACTAATCAAATATCATAAACTTAGCGCGGATTTCAGTTTTTATCTAAAATATTTTCAAAACATTAATTAATTTATACCAATTTAAAAAAACACATTAACTACAATAAATGAAAACACTACAATCCCTAATTAGAACTAAACTTTTGTTAATTATTAAATCATTTATTATAACAGTTAAATCAGTTATTATTTTAAATGAATTATTTTTCGGCTGTTTATCCCCAAACATACGATTTATTTTGCAAATAATCAAAAAATATTTTAATTGAACGAAATTGGGAGACATTTGGAAATTGTTTACTATAAGAGGTGATTCACAATAAGCAGATTAACACTTAGGAAAACAGACTGTAATATAAATCGATACAAATTAAAATGAGAAGAATATAAAATTATTAATTGAATAAACCAATAAACAGTATGTCGGAAGTTCGCGAAATATGTTTATTTTTAAAAATCATTTTAATCATGATTAATTCATATAATATAATAGCAGAATATGCAGAAAATATTTTTCTAACTTAATTATTTAAAAAGTCATGCACGTTTAAAAAATACAATATCTTCTTACAGTTTATAAATTTCACACTCATATTACAGACAAACTAAATGAGATATTTTAATTATTTTTTTATTAACACATACATATATTAAAACAGAATTAATAATTAAGTAAAATATTTATATAAACAATTTTATTGTGACGGCAAAAGATCATTAAAATAAATAAACACGATTAACTTTTAGCGCCTAAACGCAACCAATAAATTTTTTCAACTAAATTGTATTATATCAGAGCAGCTTAAAAATAAACCCCACTTTGCCTGTGGTTGCACTTAGGCGTCACTATGAAAATCGTGTTTATATATTTTAAATGTCATTTCCCGTCACAATATAATTGTTTATATAAATATTTAATTTAATTATTAATTCTTCTCTAAAATATGTATGTGTTAGTGAAAAAATAATTGAAATATCTCATATAGTTTGTCTGTAAATTAAGTTTGAAATTAGAGAATAAAACACAGTCTTATGCAATGTTGTTTATATTTAGAAGAATAATTTTTATGTAAACTGTTATTGAATAGATCACATATCATTTTGAGAATATCATTATTAAATTTTGTAATTATAAAAATCAAACTCCGACATCCTGTTTGATTTCTGAATACAAAACGTAAATTTTATTTTATTATAGTATACAAGTAATACGAATAAACTGTTACTCTATATAGTCTACATTTTTACCAATTAACAAGATTCAATTTTTAATACCCTAAGAACAGATTATTTGTGTTTTCTATTTATGTGATTTTTCAAATCAATATTTCGAGAAAATCTTTTCTCGCATTCATTGCATTGAAATTTTCTAACCTTTTTATGGACACAAAGTATATGTCGATTAAAACTAGATTTTCGAGTAAAACTAAGACTACAGTTAATATAATTGCATTTAAATGGTTTAAACTTCTTATGGACACAAAGTATGTGTTGATTCAAATCACTTATTTTGTCAAAACTAATATTACATTTACTGTAATTACATTTAAATCGTTTAATAATAGAATGTCTTCTCATATGTGCTTCCAATGAATGCTTAGTTCGGAAACAGTTCTTACATTCAATGCATTTGAAACCATTTGTGTGGACACGAAGTGTATGTCTTCGGAGATCATATAATTCAACTGAACTATAATCGCATTCATTATAATTACACTTAAATTCTCTAATATTTAAATGACTTCTAATATGACGTTTCAACTGAAACGAAGACCTAAACCAATGACCGCAATCACTAAAACCACATTTGAAGCCAATCTTCGCTTTTATCACAAATTGATTCACTTTTTCTGAATTCATAACAACTTTTATTTCATTTGATTTCAGTTTATCTTCACTTAAAACCTCTTCTCTTTCGTTCAAAGCATTCAACTCTTCCTTCACTTCTCTATTGTCTTCATCTTCTGATCCACTCATGTCTTCACTCTTTGATGACATTTCTTTCCGGTTCTCAACTCTTACGTCACTTCCAGTTAAATGATTGACTACTTCTTCAGACAAACTATTATTTGCGATAAAACTCTTGTCTTTTGTTCTAATATTTTCGACAATTCTTTCATTCTTTGCATTAATTAATAAATTTTTCAATTCTTTTAATTCATTTCTGTTTCCAT
>JAQFXP010004427.1:0-10710 GCA_034693685.1 Belba bartosi
GCTTATACATGGGTCCGGCTTATCTATAGTTACATTTTTATTTTTAAAAATTTAATAATTTATTGTCCCGGCTTATATATGGGACGGCTTATAGACAGGAATTTAGAGTACAAATTAATTACAAACAATAAATAGTAAACAAATAAAATTAATAATTTAAATAATTTTATTCATCAAAAAACTCTTAACTTCTGTTTATTAGATCTGGAGTTAAGTTCTCTTTGAATCAAAACCTCTTTTTGTTTAAGACTTCGAATCAATTGATTTTGTTTATCGACTTTCAGTTCTAATTGAGTGTAAAGTGTTTTATCTCTACTTTTATTTCTAACCATTGAGTCGTTGAGTCGTTTTAACTCAAACTCTGCTTTTCGTATGTCTTCTGAGATCTTCAACGAAGAGATATTAAGTGATTGAGTGTTTGATGTCTTCAGTTCTGATGGAGTAATGCTTTTGTGGTTCGAATCAATTTTCGATATATCGCTCGAATTGTCTTTTTTTGCAAACACTTTATTATTAATAAAATCAAAAACAGAGTCTTTTGACTCTTTATTATATCCATTCGCTATTCGCCTCTCAATTGCCTTTTGTTTTGCATTCGATTTAATTTTCTCTTTTAACTCGTCTTTCGATAAAAACTTTTCTTTCAATTCAATGCATTTGTCCAATGATTTTGCGTTCGGAAAAACAAACGCTTCGATCGGTTGTGTAATTCCCTCTCCATTTCTGCCCAATCCCTGTCCCCAAACGTAACCCATTTTAGTCAACAGTTTAGAACCAATTCCTTTGGTATGAACTTCCCATTCGGCCATCGATGCAGAGCTGGTATTCCAAGCAATGACCGGCACTTCATCGCAATCATCGCTAACATCGTTAAGACTTTCATTCAAATTAATGTCACATTTGGTGTCGAATTCAACCCATGAGTCACTAAACGGCAAAATCTCTTCAATATCTAAACTATCAATAACTTCGGAATCAATGTATTTGACGACAATCTTCTGTTGCTGTATGTCATCGACAACTGCTTTATACCAAAGTCCGTCCAATTTGTTTTTGGCCAAACAGACCGAATCGCGACCAACACTCGAGTAGTCGATTGGTTCGAATGGCTTAATGTCGGCCAAAGACACTTCATAGCCGTGAGAGTACTT
Source organism: Belba bartosi (assembly GCA_034693685.1). NCBI lineage: Eukaryota > Metazoa > Arthropoda > Arachnida > Sarcoptiformes > Damaeidae > Belba > Belba bartosi. Next base: position 1,152 of record JAQFXP010004427.1, read on the forward strand.
GCATTTGTCGGACAAATAGCGACACTTTCCAGACATATAGTGCGGACACGAAAGCATCCAATTGTTCATCGGATAAGTGAAGAATACTTTGATTTTGATTGAACTCTCGTTCGGTTCACAACTATCGTCAATCGAATCGATTGCGTCGTTAGTCATAATAACTGCGTTATGAAGAATGACTGATCCGTTGGGTTCACTCAAACCAACTCTACATTCCTTACCATTCAATTCAGTCAAAGAATCTATTAATGAACTGTTGATCCCATTTGACTCACTATTATCCGTAAAAGAGGCGGAAGAAGTCGACGCATTTGGTTCACTAGTAGTCGACTCTTCATTATCTGAATTACAATTTAATTGTGAATTCAGTTCTAATAAAAGTCTCTCTTTTTTAATACGAATCAAATCAACTGAAAAATCAATAAATTTATTGAAAAAATAATTAATTAAAAAACCAATTATTGGAATCAATTTCAAACCTTCAGTCAAAGCAATAATTTCCTCCAATTTATCCCTTAATTCAATCAAATCATTGTTTTTTTGTTCATAATTTAGAGCTGAGATCACAACTGATAACTAGATTTTGGAAAAACGTAATGAAAATGCAATTAATTATATTATTAAAAAAATTTATTAGAATTCAATTAAATTATACCTCATTTTTGTATTGATTTAATGTTTGTTCGACTATTTCTTCGTTATTCGACATAATCTGTGAATTAGATTTAGTTTTTTTTATATATTTTAATTATTACTAAATTATTAATTTTTATTTTTATTACATTTAGTGGTGAACTAACATAAAAGTCAGCAAAACTTATGTCAATACTGTATAAACATAGGTTTACGTCATTACCAGTGCTTCTAAAGAGTGGTCCAGAAGTTGTGACTCAATTCCAGAATTGGTTTCTAAGCGCGGGAATCGCTTTTATCAAGTTCATTTAAATTTAACTGTGCCTGCTATTAATCTAATTTTATTTTAATAAATGAACAAACAATCAGTGATAATAAAATGATTGAAAACATTTTTCAAACTTAAATAAAACTTTTTTAAAGTAATTAATTAGTTTTTTATTAATGAGTCAATAAATAATATAATCGAAAGAGTATTACAAATCAATACACTTTCAAACAAATAGGTCTATATTCGAGATTAAACAGAGTTTTAAATTCTAAATAAAAGTCTAATTATATTAGAAAACATTTGTTCGAAACAAAAAAAAATGCAAAAAATAAGTATTAATTTAAAGCCTAATAAAAATAAAGTAAATATTCAAACATTAAAAGCTGGGGTTAATTGCTTTTGAACAATATAAAATTTATGCTTTTTTCCGGCAAAACCCCACAAAACGGCTATATTTTCTATAATTACATTAAAAGGAATCGTAAGAATAGCGCCGAATATACAGAACAGATATCTTCGAAACCCAATTCGCTTCGGACTGAAGGACTTGATTACTCCGAATATATACATATATATAGAAACTGCGCCAACGAATGTGGACAAGAAGTTGCACCAGGAGGAAGAGGGCAGGGGGTAGGAGCTCGCGAAGACCAGGTTAGATGTGCTCAAAGGCATTGTGAGCCACGCGTAGAGAGACATCGCCAGAAATATCTTGTTTTGAAGGGGAATGGCAGGGGAGTGGACGACAAGGAAGATGCCCTGCATCCAGCGCTTCCGCTGCTGCAGAAAGTCTTTGAGAGTGAATGGGCTCTTCTCCCACATCTCGCCCTCAATGAAGTCAAAAGTGTAGCCATTCTTATAGGCAATCATCGAGAAGTAACAGTCTTCGGCAACACTCCCGTCCAAGCCGTGGTCGAACGACACCGCCCTCTCGGCGCTTAGTTTAGTTACCACATAAGAGCCTAAACAATATTAGTTGAGTATATTCAGTCAGTTAGTTGAGCAAGTTCAATTCAAACTGTAATATCAAGAGGGGTCTGTGAGGGGTCTGTGAGGGCTCTACCTTTCCAACTGAAGAGAGGTCTGTGAAACATATAGAACTGAAATCGGAGTTTCCCCATATCGTCGGCCACTCGGAAACTGTCGGCCAGTGTTGTCCACCAGTTAACGATGTCTTCATTCGCATAAGTGATCAATCCCTGTCCGAACTCGTGTTTATTACTGACCACAAAGTTAAGTATCCCTCGAATGGCGTTCTCAGTCATAATGGTTTCCTCATCCAAGTGGACGACCCAATCATTGTCACCCAATATGTTGTTCTCGTCTTCTAAGCAGTACTGAAGCGCTCGAGCCTTCCATTAACAGACATTACACACATTATAAGTATTAAATTATATAAAATAATAACATTTAAAACTACTTTAAAAAGAGCTCCGGTTTTGGTCTTATAACTGGTCGGAACAACCACCTCTCGAATGCGCGGGTGCTTTACCAGACCTATAGGCCGGTCGGTCACCACTTCAATGATGAAGTTCTCGAGTCCTACAGACAAACAGGTATTCATATTGCGATTTACGTTATTGTGAACCAAATCGGGATAATCTCCTCGAGTGACGGTTCGGATGCATAGGAAAGGCGCCAAAAGAGGTGTTCCCTTCAGAGCGACCTTATCTGCAAATGCGTTGTAAAGGGTTAGACCCAAGAAATTGCACAACACTTGTGGCAACGACAGGAGCGCCAGAATGCGCAGAACGTAGAGAGCGGTTGCCGTCCACTGGCCGTACGCCTCGAATGGGTCGATCACTGGCTGGTCGTTATCGGTGTACCAGAGCTTTATTCCACCCGAGAGTAGTTCAAACACTAATATCACAGTTAGTAATAAAATGCAGTGAAGTATGTGTTTATGATTTGACGACAAATTTAACATAATTTTCGGTTCAGATCTCAAGCATTGGTTAGAATTAAAAATAATTTGAGATTTTTGTTGAATTAAACTTAACGTAATATGAGATTCAAAACTCGTTTCGAGTCATTGAGATTGGGATCAAAATAAAGATTTGATCATTTGTGAGGAAATTAATTGAAAGTTTATAAATGAGTCATTCATTCATTTAATTTAATTGTTTTGATAATCAAATGTCAAAACAAATACCGCAATAAAGGAGTTTCCCATCAAAACCAATCGTCGCCATAGAAACTGAATTTACATTAATTTCTATTAATAATAAGTTAATATTAATCGATAAAAGAGGGCATTAATGTCAATGTAATGTAAATAAATACCGTTTAAAGTATAATACCTATAATAACGTACTTTATTCTCAAACAATCCATTCAATTGTCATTCACTTCCTTTTCCGTTCGCATCGATTCTGAAGCACAACATAAACACATTTTAAGGTAAGTTTGTATTTAAATCGAATTAAATATTTAATTAATTAAAATATTGTAACTAATCCTAAACAGAAATGACGAATCCGAAGGGCTATAGACGGGGAACCCGTTATATGTTCGCTCGAAAGTTCAAACGCCATGGCGTCGAACACTTGTCGACGTATCTACGGGTGTACCGACGGGGCGACATCGTTGACGTTAAGGGCAATGGAGCTTTTCAGAAGGGAATGCCCTATAAGTACTACCATGGCAAGACTGGCCGAGTGTTCAATGTTACGAAACACGCGGTCGGTGTGATTGTCAACAAACGGGTCCGAAATCGCGTCATACCCAAGAAGATAAACGTAAGGATCGAACACGTGTCGCACAGTAAGTGTCGGCAGGACTTCCTCGATCGGGTCCATCGGAACGAACAGCTGAAGAAGAAGGCGAAGGAGACCGGAGTTATGGTGAACACCAAGAGAGAGGCCCGACAGCCGAAGGCCGGCCACTTCATTAGGGTGACTAAGATCAATAAACCCCAAAACCTTCAACCCGTGCCCTATGAGCTGATCGCCTAAACTTGGATTTGTATTTAGAATTTGAAATAAATGATTCAATTAATAAATTAATTCGTTTTTAATTAATTTATTTTTATATCAAATTTTAATACAATTTAAATGAGTTTTTGTAAAAATGCTTTTGACTTATGAAGGAATGACTCGAAAAGTGTTAATATATTAAAAGCAAAATAATTAAACGAAAGGCAAAGAATTCCTTCGAAGACAATATATGGAAGCGTCGAGTCCTCCGATTCGGACAAATATAGTTCGAAAGAGTTTCCAAAACCTCTTAATGTTTGGGTTTCCCAACGAATAGTTCATATTTCGCTTGTCTTGAGTCAAGAGAATCATTCTTCCGGTGCCGGCTCTGGCACAACGTGTCAATTGAGTGAGAAGTGCCGGATATAGTGTTTTATTATTGAATTTAGAGCCCAAGCGCTTCCCGAACGGCAGGTCTGTTATGAATACGTCAATTGAGTTAGTTCTGAACGGAAGTGCTTTGACGTCCAACTGATAGACATCTATTTGACAGTTGTTTTGCTGACAATTGGTTTGTGTTCTCTCGACAGCTATTGGATGATTGTCTGCAGCGATGCCGAAGGTTTGGCTCCAATTGACGGCACATTCGACTGGAATAGCACCCGAACCGCACATCGGGTCGCAGACAATGTCTCCGCTCTGGATGTCTGCCATTCGAAGCATATTGTAAGCGATGGTCGCTCTCAGACTCGTCGGACCGAATGAAACCAAATTTCGTTTATGTAATGACTCGCGAGTTAGTGAAAGACTGACATAAAAGTGATTGTCTTTGACGTTGAGAACCACTTCAATGTCGAACTCCTTCATAGAGACAGTCCAGTGGAACGAGTCGTTGATAATAGCGCCCAAAGCGGCCGCACATTCCTGTGAACTGAACCGATGATCACCCGTTCGATTGCAGGTCACCCGAAACGACGGTTTCGTGTCTTTCGTTTCGGGCTTTTTGTCTAAAATCGTATTCAAATCAGATTTAGTCCAATCGAACGCTTCTATCCATGTCTTCAGGCCTTTATTCCACTCACAGAGCGACCAAATTGTCGACAACTTGTGCTCCAATTCATCGCTATTTTGCGGCAAATCTTCACTTTTATTGTCGTAAATAACAACAAATATATTGTCAATAGATTTGAGTTCAAACACATGTTTAACCGGTTTATCGGTTTCGATGAATACCCTTCCGTGCGATTGAATCACGCCTTTCGGACTCAGCTTTTGTCGACACTCTTCGGCGGCAATCCATTCGAGGCCAGTCACCACTGTTGCCTCATATGTCCGCAACTCTTCACCATTTGAGTCCATTTGTTTGACAATCCGTTAATCGATTTTCAAATTAGACTTAAAAATAACAAAAATTTTGGTTTAACTGTAACTAAATTCTATGCAAAGTTTGATTCAATGTTTTAATGCAAATAAACTAAATATTTGATTACAATTGAGCGACAATTAAGTCCAACTCATAAATCGAATTAAGCGTAAATTCAGATCGAATTGAATCGAATCGAGCGTTGAGTGAGAGCTAGGTTTGGGTCGACTCGTGAATCCGATCACAGATCACATGACAACAACGTGTTTGCAAACAGAGAATGAGTTTCTGTTTCTCTTTCGCCATAACATTCAGACAACGACTCATTGCTTCGAAACAAACATTACGTGATTTTCAACTCTTTTTAAATCCTATTTTGGTTTGAATTTCGATTCAATTATTTGTTTTTATCGATTGATTTGAACTAATCGGCGGCAAAGATGTCGGCGAAAGACGTAAAACAAATATTTTTATCGCAATTAAAGTCGTATTTAGACAAACATAAGATGAAGGAAGCGATGGAACTGTTCCGCAACGAACAGATGAAACAAGTGATTGCAACCGACTTCGACATCATTTGGGATTTAATACCTCTCATCTGTGGCCGACTTCGAGGTCTCAATGAGTTTCGGTTCAAAACATTCAACTTTTGCGAACAAATGCTATTAGAAGTGAGTGTTTTGTGTAAACCCAAAGAGGTTTTGATCGCCTTTTTAGCCGAACTCGAAAACGACACCATTTGTGGCGCCGACGGTAATGACGACCAACACAAGCCTTGCGACCACAATGTCTTCAAAGCGGTTCTCAAGCCTTTGGAATGCGTTTTAATCCAATTGCCGACCAAACGGAACGAAACACTTAAATGGGTTTTGTCTACACTTAACGCTCACATCAATCGACTTAATGTCGATTCGATCGATGAATACCAGTTCGAAGACGAAGAGAAGCTCTTTATTGATAACGACATTAATGCCAAACAAATCAATAATGTTTTACCGCTTTATATCAAATTCATCGAAACCTTTGTCTCTGAAGTCGATATTACGAAACGACAACAGAATGTCTGCAGTAGTGCCACAAATGGAATGTCGACTACAAATAGTAAGACCTCTGACCCGAAGATCCAGCGGACGATACTTCTGAAAGCGCTGATCCGACTTCTGAACCACCCGTTACTCCATTTGGATCTAACGGAGCAAACGAGTGGCGAATCGCGTGATATCGCCGTAAATGTGGTTAAACTGATCTCTCGATTGCAGTCAAACTATTATATGCTTTTCGAACGAATTGATTTGATTAGTTCAGAGAAAAAGCTGAAAAATTCGGACAATTCGGACATTGAATTGACAAAAGAGTCGTTCGTCTCAGCGATGGCTAACCTCTCATATCTGGTTCAGAGCGAAAGTGTTTGTGAATTAAATTTCGTTCCGAGTGTTTACACTCATGTCTATGTGTTTGGCCGACACTTGCAGTCCATCGATGTCTTACTCAAGTCTAGTGTTTGTCTTATTTACGAAAAGGGATTACAATTAGCGGAACAGCTGTTATCGCAAATCAATGACTGCGAACTCGAACCGAATTTCTTGGATCTAATCCGAACGATACCGATCGAGAAGTCATTAATCAATATAATGGTTTGGTCTACAGTCGAGAGTCACCGCAAACGAGCGCTTAATATATTCCGGAAACTTGTCGTCTCGTTCGACAGCACCGGTCGCTACAAAATCCTGTATTCAATACTATCTCAACCGCACCAACACTCAGGCCTTCAGGGATTGGTTATCGGAATATACAAAGACTTTATGTTTACTTCAGACGTATTTCTCGGAACACATTTGCAGCGAATGATCAAATCGGCCATTAATTCGTCGCTTCCGGACGGAGTGGCCAGTGATCTGTTAGACAAAAACGACACTATTTTTGCGACTCTTAATATAATTCGATTTATTTGTCTGAGAGATAGTAAAACACAAAATGAGACCAAAATCTGGGATATTATGACTCATATTTCGGATAACTTTTTGAAACCTCTGCACAAAGCGATTGACATATCCAGAGCTCACTATAAACTCGAATTATGCAAACTTAAGGAACAGAAAACCGGAGATAAGAACAAGAATTCAGTCAACTTTGAAGTCAGAATCGCCGGCACTAAGAACGGAGCGCTGCCTAACCTTCCCATCGATCATAAGCACCGAATTGTTTTGCTGGCGCTTCAGAACTTTGATTTAATTGAAAGTGTTTTAGTGAGGGTTGAAGAGATCGCCAATGAATAGCCACTCAGTTATCGGCATTTGTGGCGAAAATCGACGTAATATTCATTATTTGAAACAATTTTACGTTTGTTTAAAGAAAATACAAATTTATTGATTACTAAATGACTAAAAATACAAATATATTAATAATAATCAATAGTTATATAAGAATTACTTTGATTTTATCAAAAAACAGATTAATGTTTAACTCATTATATAAATCAAATATTTATGTCTAAAGTATTATCAGTTTTTGAAACACAAGTCCCCGAAATAAAAGTGGCCAAAACATTGAGCTCAGGGTCTAGTAGATTGAAATCGGCATCACTTCCAAAATTGAGCGTTCCTTTCGAGTGAGCGATGTCCAGGACCTGAGCCGCGTGTAATGTCGCGCATTCTATGGCTTCCACTGTCGAACATCCGGTCACTTGTCGTAAGTGTTTCACACAGTAGTCGAGCGGAGCTATCGAACCGCACAGTGTGTTAGTGCCGGCGACGAATGCCATGTTATTCTTGATCTCTATCTCTTGAGTACCGATTCGATGAGTGCCGGCTTCGAGTCCAGAGGCGGATATGGCATCGCTTACTAATACCATTCCTTTCGGGTTTGTCTTAAACGCGATCTTAAGAGCCGTGTAATGGGTATGTATTCCATCGGCAATAATGCCGTAATAGACCTGCTTTTTGATGGCCGTAGAGGTTAAGAGACCTACGAGGCCGGGGTCTCTGTGATGGAACGGTAGCATTGCGTTGAATAAGTGAGTTATGAAGTTTGCGCCCGAATTGAAGGCCCGTTCGCCCTCTTCTAGTGTTGCCATCGAATGCCCCACCGATACAGTAATGCCTTTATTGACCAGTTGTTCAACAATAGCACCGGTAGTGTCTAGTTCTGGAGCTAATGTCACAATCGAGGCTTTGTCTAAATATTTGTACATCTCTTCAATTTGTTCGATTGAATCGATTGGATCTCCAAATATGTGTTTCAACGGATGCGCGCCTTTCTTCTCACGACTAATGAACGGTCCCTCCAAATGCACGCCTAAGACGGCTGCGCCCAAGCTCTTACTACCGGCTCTTCTCGCAATGTGCGGCAATATTTTATGATAGCCCTCTTTCGGAACCGTAACCTAAATTTCAATATAATTAACTTAAATCGGATTTTTCAATCTTTAACCTCCGCTAAGACCTACCAGAGTGGGACAGAAGGCCGTCACTCCATGTTTTAATAGACCGACCGCTGATTTATTAATCGCGTCTTTCACATCGATATTATTATTGGAAAAGTCATATCCGATATGACCTTTAGATCAAATAAATAGTTTTAAATAAAGTTTAGTTAACTAAAGCAACTGACCATTAATCTGCAGATCTATATATCCGGGCGCTATCAGAAGATTTTTGCAGTCGATGTTGATGTGGGCTAACCGTCTCTCCGAGTAGTAAATCGGTTCCGGGTCTACAATCTTCCCATTTCTAATCCATAAGTCTTCACGAATTATCTTATGATCTCTTATTATTTGACAATTTGTGAATCGAACTATTTTTTCTTCCATTTTCTCATTAATTAAATTCTTTATTCTTTAAAAGACTTGAATTCAACAAAATTTTATCAAAAATTATAAAATTATTGAATATTTATTATCTAATCTGTTATGCGTTTGAAATTATAAAAAGATATTTACAAATTGAAAAGTGATTTTGATTTTGCAATTTCTTTATTCAAAAGTTCTACATTGATTATTTTGTCATTTCTCAGTCTAGTCGTGAAAAAGATTAACAAATTATAAGTTTTTTTAAAATTAAATTTCATTTTAACTAAGAATAAGTAATGACAATATTTAAAAAATACTAAAATTCATACTTTTTTTAAATTATTTTGATTTATAATTTAATTTTCAATTACTAAGAAATATAGAAAATTATTTAGTTTAAGCGATTTGGACTTGATCCAAAGTTGAAAATATATTTGACTTTAGTTTTTAAAGTTATAGGTTTGTCTAAATTTACTAATTTAAGCAAAGTTCTTTAGTTTTTTTTATCATGCTCGAGGGCTTCTCCCTGCACAACCGGGGGTTTCAACCCAGTCAGGGATCGTCACTTCACCGTGAGGTATGGTGACGAG
>JAQFXP010004428.1:0-10710 GCA_034693685.1 Belba bartosi
AAATAATTAATTTTAATTAAAATTTATTTTTCGAAATTTTTTATTATTGGAGCAAAATTTTATTTTACTTTGTAAACTTTGTAAGCAAATCAGAGTTAAAGATGCACTGAAATATACTGCAACATAACCTGAGGGTAAACACATGCGGATTAATTCAAAGTTTCTATTGTTTAATCCGAAATACAGTAATCACTCAGTATGATAAGAAAACTTGTGATCAATCTTATTATTATGGCAACGACATGGTCTCGAAATTTAGTCTCGAAATATCTTTACATCAGTTTGCAATGAAACTAAGAGAAAAATAAGGCGTGTTTTTACATTTGGGATCTAATGTATAAAAATATTTTAATTTTACTAAAAATTAATTTAAAATATATTAATAATTACTAATTTATGTCGAATATCGTTAAGTCAAATATTCGACATAACGATATTCGACTTAATAATATTCGACTTAACAATATTCGACTTAACAATATTCGACTTAACAATATTCGACTTAACAAAATTCGACTTAACAATATTCGACTTAACGATATTCGAATTAGTAATTATTAATCTTTAATTAATTTATAGTAAAATTAAAATATTTGTACACATTAAACCCCAAATATAAAAATACGCCTTATTTTTCTTTCATACTCATAACAAACTGATGTAAAGGTATTTTGAGACCAAATTTTGAGACCATGTCTTTCCCATACTTATGATCAAAAATTTAATACTTTTATTTTATTTTAAATCAAATGTTTCAATAAATAGACTTTATTGTATCAATTGCTCCCAAAACAATCTCTCATAGAAATAACATTACTAGCATTTTCTTTGCATCCTTAATTCTGATTTGCTCTGTATATTATTAGTACTGAGTTTTATTTAACCAATTTAATATTTAGAGTTTGAATAAAATAAGGTGATACGTTGACAAATCAAATTAAGGTTTTAAATTTTAATCAACAATACTTTTAATTTTAAATATTTAATAAATACACAAAAAATAAATTAACTACAAAAATTTATTTAAGGCCTGAATCAGATAACAGATTAGCAATCAGTTTGATCACTTTTTTGCAGTTGTTTTCAGTAAGTGGCTATCAATAGTCGATTGAGTGGACAAACTGATCAAGGGCAGTTGTGTACTTATATCATTTGGCTCGGTAGAATCTGATTCGCCTTGATCAGTACCTTGATTGTCTTCTTGGAGCACATCCGTTTGTGTCGTAGCGGTGTGCCCATCTTTGTTATCAATTGGTCTTGGGGTGCCCTGTGAGCCCTGTGAGCCCTGGCCACCAACTGGTTTGGACTTTCTCCACCAATTTTTTGCAGAATTAAATACTTTTGGTTTTGTCTCTAAGTTTTTTAATGTCTTCACTGACATTGGAGCTAAGGTCACTTTTAGCAGACCTAGACTTTCAGTTTGCGACTCATCCTCTTCGGTCACTTCATCCGCCAATTCCTTCACTTTAATGTTCTCTTTGACCTCTTCAGTGGACAAATCATTAGTTGATTCAGTCGTTGGTTTATGAGTTTCTTCAGTTACAGCAATTGAATTGTGTTTTCCGGTTGACGTCGAATGCGATTTGTCTTCGACTTTAGTCGTCGAAATCAATTTGTGTGGCGATTGTTCTTTAGCTAAAATAGAACTAATTGTGGAAACAGTATGCGAGTCATCATCATCTTCGGTGACACCATTTGTGGACCCGTTAACCGACTTATGTTTGTGTTTAGTCATAGTTGTCGTCGCTTTAGCATTCGATTTATCCGTTACTATCGAATGGCTTCCATCGCCTTTAGTCACACCAATTGTTGATTGCGTTACGACTTCTTTGACTGTATTTGTTGTTTGCGATAACTTATGATTTGGATCTAAAGTGTGTTTCAGTGCATCGACACTCGAAGCAGTAGAACTCGTCTCTAATTCATTTTCATCTTCGGTGACACCATCTGCAGACGCCTTAACCCCATTCTTTGCCTCTTCATCTTCTGTGGTCAGACCTATTGTACTTTCTGTGAACCTAATGCTAGCTATTGTCGAATGGCCTTTAGTCACACTAACCGTTGAGTGCGTAACCACTTCTTTGACTGTATTTGTTGTTTGCGATAACTTATGATTTGGATCTAAAGTGTGTTTCAATGTATCGACACTCGAAACGGCAGAAATCGTCTCTAATTCGTTTTCATCTTCGGTGACACCATCTGCAGACGCCTTAACCGCATTCTTTGCCTCTTCATCTTCTGTGGTCAGACCTATTGTACTTTCTGTGGACCTAATGCTAGCTATTGTCGAATGGCCTTTAGTCACACTAACCGTTGAGTGCGTAACCACTTCTTTAACTGCATTTGTTGTTTGCAATAACTTATTATTTGGCCCTAAAGTGTGATTCAATGAGCCTACAGTCGAAGTCGTCTCTAACTCATCGTCATCTTCTTCGGTGACTCCATTTGTGGACGCCTTAACCGACTTGTCTTTGTGTTCCTTATGTTTGTGTTTAGTTGTTATTGCTTTTGCATTCGGTTTAACCGTTACTATCGAATGGCTTTCAGTCACACCAACCGTTGATTGCATAACCACTTCTTTGACTGCTTTTGTTGTTTGTATTGTTTCATGATTTGGCACTAAAGTATTTTTCAATGAGCCTACAGTCGAAGTCGTCTCTAACTCATCGTTATCTTCTTCGGTGACACCATTTGCAGAAGCCTTAAGCAACTTGTCTTTGTGTTCCTTATGTTTGTGTTTAGTCATAGTTGTCGTCGCTTTAGCATTCGGTTTATCCGTTACTATCGAATGGCTTCCATCGCCTATAGTCACACCAATTGTTGATTGCGTTACGACTTCTTTGACTGTATTTGTTGTTTTCAATAACTCATGATTTGAACCTAAAGTATGTTTCAATGCATCGACACTCGAAGCGGAAGAACTCATCTCTAATTCGTTTTCATCTTCGGTAACACCATCTGCAGACGCCTTAACCGCATCCTTTGCCTCTTCATCCTCTGTAGTCAGACCTACTGTACTTTCTGTGGACCTAATGCTAGTTATTGTCGAATGGCCTTTAGTCACACTAACCGTTGATTGCGTAACCACTTCTTTGACTGCATTTGTTGTTTGCAATAACTCATGATTTGAACCTAAAGTATGTTTCAATGCATCGACACTCGAAGCGGAAGAACTCATCTCTAATTCGTTTTCATCTTCGGTAACACCATCTGCAGACGCCTTAACCGCATCCTTTGCCTCTTCATCCTCTGTAGTCAGACCTACTGTACTTTCTGTGGACCTAATGCTAGTTATTGTCGAATGGCCTTTAGTCACACTAACCGTTGATTGCGTAACCACTTCTTTGACTGCATTTGTTGTTTGCAATAACTTATGATTTGAACCTAAAGTATGTTTCAGTGCATCGACTGTTGAAACGGAAGAACTCGTCTCTAATTCCTCTTCATCTTCGGTGACATCATTTGCGGACCCCTTATAGAACTTTACTTTGTGTTTAGTCTTAGTTGTTATTGCTTTAGCATTCGGTTTATCGGTTGCTATTGAATGGCTTTTGTGGTCTTCAGTCACACCAACCTTTGAGTGCGTAACCACTTCTTTGGCTGCATTTGTTGTTTGCAATAACTTATGATTTGGATCTAAAGTGTGTTTCAATGCATCGACACTCGAAGCGGAAGAACTCGTCTCTAATTCATTTTCATCTTCGGTGACACCATCTGCAGACGCCTTAACCGCATTCTTTGCCTCTTCATCCTCTGTGGTCAGACCTAATGTACTTTCTGTGGACCTAATGCTAGCTATTGTCGATTTAATTGTATGAATATTCTGATTAACAGTAGTTTTGCTAATATGATCATGCTCAGTTGTGCTAATATGATTATGCTTAGTTTCCGTTGAACTGTCCTCGGAACTATCTTCATCGACATTGTCAGCCGATTCCTTCACTTCTTTATCGTCTAATTCCGGGTTTTTGGTAGTAATGGTTGAATCAATTAAATGTTCTTCAGTCGACGTAAATATTTTGTTAGTTGTCGTCGAATTAGATTTTTTTTGTTTAGTTTTGATTTTACTTTTAGTTACTTTTACCGGCAATACAGGCGTTGACAATGTGTTCCCATTGTTAGTATTGTGCGATTCAGAGCTTGTATTGTCTTCGCTATCAGATTCTTCAGTCGATTCTGATTCAGTCGTCGATTCTGTAATTGTTTTCAATTTAGCTGTTGTTTTGTCGACACTATCTTTCGGCAAAATTGTTGCTTTTTGAGCAACAGTTGTTTCTGATTTAGTGGTTGATTCTGTTGTTGATGGTTTTCTTGCTAGTTTTGTTGTTGTATATATTGTACTCTTTATCTCTTCAGTTGAGAAGTCTTCATCTGTTTGAATTTAAAAACTTTAATATAATAAGAATTCTTATAAATATTATTAAATAATTGCTATTAAAAAACTTCTAAAATATTAGCAAGGAGAATCAATAATTAAGTATTTTATGGAAAAAAATATTATCTATGTTAGGCATTTTAAACCTTTAAACAAAGAATAATTAATTTTTAGTATTATAATCAAAATTATTCTTTATAAAAATTTTAAACTAACAAATTATTCTTACTTAAGTTATCATTGATTACTTATCAAGCTTATATTTCAAAATATGAAAGGTAGATAATAATGTTTATAATGTTTATTTTTAATTTTTAGATATTATGTCAAAACATTAAAGCAATTTTAACCTCGTTTTGGAGGTAAACAGTCTGAATAATTAAATTCGTTTTGAACTTGTTTACATTGATTAAACGAAAATAATAATTTACAGAGTTGAATTTAATTGTCAATTTTTTTTACTACATATTAAATATACAAAAACGTTAGATCTGAAATGTCTTACAAATTCATTATTAAGACATTGCAAACTGAGTTTTGCATGTTTAAATAACTGTTATCATCAGAGTTATTTTAAATTTGAAAATATTTGTCACTTTTGCTGTTTAGTTAACAACAGAGATTGAAAAGGTCGGCCGATCCAGGAGGTATCAGAGGAGGGATTTTTTTAAAAACACTCAAAACCCATATATTTATGATAAAATTTTACCTGATTTAACTGAATTTTAACCGGATTTAGCAATAATTTAGAGAAAATTTCCTAATTATAATCAAAAAATAAAAATAAATTTTGCTGGTAAAAAGTTGAGAAGGGGTACGTTTTCGTGGACCAAATGTTATGGGAAGATAAATACCAATTTCCTAAATCAAAGGAAATTTTGGCTAATCTTTCCCTTTTCTGGTTAACAAGTAAAAAATCTGCATTGTCCTACATGGTTGGTTTTACAGATTGAGCAGGTCGGTCAACTAGAAGCAATGAGGGCAGGGAATTTAAAGACTTTAATTTAAAATAATTGTTTATTATTATTTCATAAAACTATCTGGTTTAGTATTAATAGTAGTAATTTTAAATTATATTTTATGCAAATAAATATAATTACCGGGTGGCAAAGTCGAAAACAGTCGACGCCAATTAAGATCCTCATCTGATTGGTTTGGCTTTAAATTCTCATCTGATTGGTTTAATGTTAAATTATTTGAACTTGGTACTATTAATAATAAATTTGAAAATGTTGTTATATTCGGTGTTTTTATTGTAATATAAGTTTGATTAATTAATTGAATTTTTAAAATTGCTAGTTGAATGCAAGCGTAATTAACAATTAAAAAACAAAACTATAAATATTATTTTCTTAATTACCAATTACTTTAACTCTGTAGTAACACATTACAGTATCTTTAATGTCTTATAAACGAGAAGAATATTTTTCGATAATTTCTAATACATTTACAGATTAATTCTATCTAGGTTTTACTTTTTTTTAATTTATTTATTTGAGTAATTTTATAGTAATCAAATTTTTTTACCAGTCAACTTTTACTTGCTAAGTTTTGAAAAAATTTAATTGCTATAAAATTACTCAAATAAATAATAAGTTAAAAAAAAGTAAAACTTAGAAAAAATTGATTTGTAAATGTATTTTGAGTTAAAATATTCTTAGGGTTGCAATAATAAAATTATCAAAAATTTTCTTCTTGTTTATGAGCTTATTATTAAGACATTGCAATTATATTAATATTTTTGCATGTTTAAATAACTGTTATTATAATAGTTATTTTAAGTTTCAAATTAAAAAATATTTGTTACTTTTGCTGTTTAGTAAGAGATAGTGAAGAAGGGGACCAGGCAAAAATCCCCCCTGACTTTGAAAATTTGAATTTATTTCCCCCCCCCCCTCCCTAGCATTTGGTCTGCAAAAAGGTACTCTCTTGACTTTTTGCCGTCCGTCGAAGGCAGCGGTCAAATTTTTTTGTTTTTTTGGACAAAATTAAGAAATTTTCCCTAAATTGATGCTAAATCCGGTTTAAATCCAGTTAAATTAGGTAAAATTTTATTAAAATTATATAGGTTTTTAAGTGTTTTTGGAAAAATCCCTTTTTTAATTCCCCCTGAATCAGCCACCTTCACAATCCCTGTTGTACATATATATAATAAAATAATTATTCGAGCATGGATGTTTGGCACATAAATTAAGGCAAAGTTTAATACTACTTATCAAAGTAATATCAGCCATATGTTGGATTGGTTTTGCAATTTATTTAAAAGAATAACTTTTGGTTAGCACTGATTCAAACTAACTTTGTAATAATTTTTCGACAAAAACATTTATTTCTAATTGTGTCAGACAAGTCTGAATTTGACCCCAATTAAGTAATCAATTAAGTATTATAAAATAGAAATCAGACATGTTTATGATGTTTTGTGGTTTCGAAATTCGAACCTGATCGTTTTGATGTTTTCTTTATTATTGATCCCGGCGTTGAAGTTGTTATTTCCGGCAATTTTGTTGAACTAACTGTTGGCCTAACTGTTGGCCTAACTGTTGGACTAACTGTTGGACTAACTGTTGGACTAACTGTTGGACTAACTGTTGGACTAACTGTTGGACTAATTGTTTGGATACTTGAAATTGTCTAATTAATTGAAATAAAAATTTAATAAATTATTAAAATATAACATTATAAAAATGATAAAATTGTGATTGTTTTGACCTTTTGATCAAAGAGAGATGCTTTTAAGTTAGCTGTGTCTGGTTCAAAATCAATAACAGGTTTCTTCGAGTTTATCCAAACAGTTGGTTCATTTGCCTGCTTAAATCTGTCCTTGTTGAGTTTTTGTTTTTGTTTCTGCTTTAACTCCCGGTATTGGTCTTTACCCTTAATTTCCTTTAATGGACCATGCTTTTTCATGTATCGACGTTTGGGCGAAAATTCCGGCTTTTGGTGCGTTTTGAAAATCGTCTTCGTGCCAGTGTTCTTGTTCAATTTTAAATTTACAATATTGTTTTCTAAATCACTTAGCATGCCCTCGGAGTCTTCATTTTCTTTTGCAATTCTATTTATCTATAGATATATATATAAACAATAAATACAATAATTAAAAATATTTTTGAAAAATCGAATTAAATAAAATAATTTTATAACAAAACAAATTTGCAAACACCATTATAGAATAACAAGAAATCGATACAATAAATAGGTAATGATCCAATTTACCATATCATCAGTGTCCTGATAAAGTGACATTTGTTTCGGCAATCGAATACGCACTGACTCAAAACTATCCACATTTGAGATGTCATCGAATTGACTGCATTTTGTCGTATAATAGATTGTGAATAAGTGTAAACATATTAAGACTCCTTTCATTGTAATGCAGTTTTAATTAATAAAATGGGTTTTTGCATCGATTCCATATAAAAAAGTTATTAATTTTGTATTTTATTTCATTATCGCAAAACTTACGCAACATTTAATTTTTTACACATTCACAGATTGTTGTAAAGTTTTTATAGCGTTCAGAAGTTTTGCAACAATATTAATTTTTTAAAATTATTTAACATAAAATATAAAATAAATAAAAAATTTTAACCTTTAAATTAAAACAATGCACACAAATATATACATTAAAAACAATATTAAAATTTTATTATTTAAGTTAAAAAGCTAATTTTATTACATAAAAAATTATTTAACACAATTATAAAATTTTTTAAATCACACAGATGCAGTAATCTAATTTTAAATTTAAACCGGCATCTATTACAAAATTAATCTGTTTAACAATAATTAAAATTACTCTTACTATTTTTATTTATTAGTATTACTATTTTTATCTTTGGATAACTTCAAATTCGGTGTCTTATTCTCAATATTTCCAAAAATCATTTTGGTCTTGATCTTTTTTCTTTTATCTCAACTGTATTTTATCACTTACCGGTAATATATTTTTCAAACCAAACTATATTGTCCACTCCTTCCGGTGCTATTATATTAACAGTAAATACCTTTTTTAATGATTTGGATACTTTATCCGTTGATGCCTGCGCTAACTCAACCTGATTTAAACTTTCAAGTCTTTTATATTTTAATTTAAAATAATTATGTATTTATTATTTAGCGGATTTAAACTAAATTTAAGTGATTTAACTAAATTTAAACAAGCTGAATTTAACTAATTTAGCATTTTAAAAATTTCTAATATTGCAAAAAAAAATTTTAATTTGCCGACTGCCTTCGACGGTTGACAAAACGTCAAAGGGGAATATTATTTTTTTGCAAACCAGGGGAGAGAAAGCATAAATAAAAGTTTTCAAAATTAGAAGAGATTTCGACCTAATCCCAACCGATCTGAAGTGCTACCTAATACTAACCAATTAGAACATTACAGATAAGCATAGCTTGTACATTTTAACCAAACATTACAGTAAAAATAAATAACAAATATTTCGAATAATAAAACTAAATCTATCTGTGATTGTATTTAGCAAAATTTTAATTAGCCACTGATCAGAGTTTAAAAGTTATATATAGGCAATTTTTATTGTGGTGCACATTATCTAGATTGTGGATTACCTGAGTCTCTATTATCCAAAATGATTTTCACATTAACCGCTTTTACTTTTATTAAAATCATATGTATGGTAGTGTTGATTAAGATTTTATCTAGACAAATATCAAAATATTTTATTATATTTTAAAATAAAATTGATTGACCCTGGTGTCATGACTAATACAAATAAAAATAACAAACATATCATATAATTGAGACAATTAATTTTAACATATAAATAATTAATTAAAAATTTAAACTGTAGAATTAATTCCAAAACTGTGGCCCAAATATACGATGTGCAGACGGGTAGAGAACTGTTGCTGGTTCAAAATCAAAAATTGATTTTGTCGGGTTTAGCCAGTTAGCTGGTTCAGTTGTATGTTTAAATCTGTTCCAATTAATTTTCGGCTTTCTTTTATACTTTAATCCTTGGTATTGAGATCTAGACTTTAACTCGTTTAACGGTTCATGCTCTTTCATTAATCGACGTTTTGGCCCGAAACCGGTCTTTGTGCCAAAGGTCTTGCTTAATTGTAAACTGCTAATTTTATTCTCTAAATCACCAAACATTTCGTCGGGGTCTTTATTTTGCCTTTCAATTCTATCTAGCTATTTATATATATTTTAAAGACATTTTATTAATTAAACAATAAATAAATAAAAATAAATATTTAATAAATTATAATTAAACAAAATAAAAATTTTATAATAAAATAACAAATTTGCAAACATCATTATCATGAGCAGTAGTTTTGGTTTTAGGTCCAGAATATCCATACCCCAATTAAACCTCCGGCACAATCTTAACTCAAACCATATCAGAGTTTTAAAACTTTAATTTGATAATTTTATATTTAATCTTGCAATCTCTAAACTTTGAAATATAAATCAAATTAAGTTAAGATATTAAATTTTTGGACCGAAAACAAAAACTTCTGATCATGAGCAAATTCAAAAATCGATGAATAAAGCAAAAATGTATTCGCATATATCGTGTATTGTTACTTTTAATCTAAATTTATTTTTATGTAAAAGTTTTCATCATGTTTAAATTTAAGAAACTCAGAAATAACTTTAAATCTGGGCTGGAGAAGGTTGGCCGATCAAGAAAGGGATTTTTCTCAAAATTTTGGCTAAAAACCTAGTTGGGGATCAGGGTAGAGATTTTTCCAAAAACGCTCAAAAAATTCATACATTTATGATAAAATTTTGCCTAATTTAACTAGATTTAAACTAAATTTAGTTAAATTATCTAGATTTAAACCGGATTTAGCAACAATTTACGAAAATATTCCTAATTTGGCCAAAAAAACCAAAAAATTTGCCGTCCGCCTTCGGCGGCCGGCAAAAAGTCGAGCAGGGGATACCTTTTTGCGGAACAAATGATAGGGGGGGGGGGGAATAAATCCAAATTTTTAATATCAGGGGAAATTTTGCCTGATCCCTGCTTTAAATATATCTCAAACAAACTTAAAATAATGTTCACAAATAGCATGTTTAAAATTTGAGTCAAATTTTAATATTATAGAGCGGTATATGACATAAACATTTTAGAATATTAGAAATTTCATTTGTATTCAACTGTTTAAATGAATCAGACACATTTCAAAGTAAATGTTGATTCGCATGTTTCGTATATTTAAACCTAAATATATTTAACCACTTTTTCATTTATTACGATTCATTTATTTCATTCATTAGAGCGGAGCTGCTAAAATATAGACTTATATTTCCCCTTTTTACAATAAATTAATGTACTAGCTGGGTGAACTTTTACTAC
>JAQFXP010004429.1:0-10710 GCA_034693685.1 Belba bartosi
TCTAAACTAATAATTAGTTAACATTTGATTAGAATTATGTATTTTATAGACTCTTTGGGTGAATCGAAGCAACTGAGAGCTGGAGTGGTATTCGTTGAACACATTCCGCGCACAGCTATTGGGAAAGTCGACCGAAAATACTTCAAACAATTGATTTCTCAAGAATTGATTACAAGCGATGAATAATAATTAAGTAATAATTTAGAGTTTGATTTATTCTAATATTAAATCATTCATTGAATAAAACTTTTTAATTGAACTAAAAATATTTGAATGTTAAATATTTTATTTTAATATTTTTTAAAAATAATTTTTTTGTTTATTATATATGAATTTTAATATAAATAAATTTTTACATTATATATAAAATATAGTCAATGACAGTTATTTACAGTCAACTGCAAAAGTACTCAAAATTATGTTTTAATACTGTATTTGTAGACTGGGTTTGATTACAGAATTATGATATTGTTTAGAAAAATAACTTTAATTTATTTATAAATAAAAACAAATATTTATTTAATATTAATAGTATTTAATAGTTAGCAATAGTGGAGAGAATCCAATCGATGTGTAAAGAGATGGGAACCCAATAAGCAATACATAGCTCTAAATGTGTTCTTCCGTCCGGACAGTAGTCATTTGAAGTGACACTCTCTCCGGTCAACAAACCGACTAATATAGCTCTGGACCGATATTTATCGATATAGTAGACCAAACCCGCGCCCAAATCACCCTAAAAGTTAGTCAATTAGTTTAGATATTTTGACTATAATTTATATATAAATAGTTTAAGTCTAAACCTACTAAACTCGGTCTCTGTTTATCAAAACTATTGTTATATAGAGAGCAAAGCAAATACGGCCACTCTTTCGGACAATCACTATAAGGTGTTAATCGAGTTTCGGCTGTTTTTAGTCGTTTGTCTTTAGCGTATTTGTATTGTTTGAACGCATAATATGTCATTAATTCATAATCGGAGTTAAATCGGGTTCTCGTCGGCAAACAAATCGGGTTTATCTTCAGATGTCTTCCATCAAGTTTTTGCTTAAATTTTTTATCCGTCTTAAACAACGCGATATCATTGGCTCGTCTGACGGCTGGCGTTGACTTATCGTCGTAATATAACGGATGTATAAATGTCTTTCCATATTCCCGTTCCTCTAAACCGACTTTCCTTCCACTCCCGGCGTTAATCTCAGTTTCAAAATTCGTATCGCTTTTGAAAATAATATTTTAAATAACATATAATTTAGTTATAATTACAAACTTTAAACACTGAGCAGTCGTTAGAATCCATTCAAACGTAATCAGAACTCCATTACAGGAAAAATGTACCGTGCCCTTGTGTGAATAATCATGCCTTAATATATAAACCGCCCAGGGTGCTTCTGCATAACTAGCTATTCGGCCAAATTGTATTCGATTTTGTGGACTGTCTTTCTGTCGATAGAAATGAATTCCTTCAATAATAGTCACTCTTATCGGTTCATATTTTTTGTGAAAACATTTCAAATCAAAAGTTAAGTTAAGATATTTTGGTTGAAATCTGAGACCACATTCGGGAATATTTATTTGAGACCCGGAATAGTTGCCGATTTCCACAAATGCATCGATTGCTGTTTGAATATAAATAAAAATTAATTTTTTTAAATTTATAAATCTTTGACATTATTTTGTCTTCACATACAATGCTTGAAAAGTGTTGATAAAATCACACAAACTATTGAATTAATTTCATTCATTTTAAATAAAAATAAAATTAAAACTTAATTAAAGCAATTTAATAAATGATTAAAATTTATTTTCAAAAACAAATATAAATTTATCATCTCGTGAATTTTCAAATTAAATTATTGTTGAAATAATTTGTTTTATAATTTTATACTTTTGCTAAACATTCATTAAATCTAATAATTTAATATTTTAATCATATCAAAATAAAAAGTAATTTGTTATTGTTTAAAAAATTAATCTATGAATTGATTTGAGTTAATAAATGTTCCGGGATAGTTTTTTAGTTTTGCTTTATTTAATGACTTCCTAGTTATATAATACTAGTTTTTTTTCACATTGTTAATTTTATTTTGTATTTAATCTAGTTAAGTAAAATAAACAATTACTGTAGAAACTCAATAAAATTTACAAAAACCTAAAAATAGCATTATATTATATATAGTAATTTAGTATATATTTTATTTTAAATAATTAAGTTATACATTGACATATATTATACTTATATTTAATTATTTATTATAAAAATTAATTTTATACAAGTTAATTCTTTTATGATATTTAACGCTAACTGTATTAAACACTTTACTTAGTTTGGACATTTTAAAAATTAAATACAAAAATTATAAATATTTTTAAAAAATTTATAATTATAGAAATAATAAAAATATTTATTTTAAAAATAAAGTAAAAAATACATGCTTGTACAAATGTGACATGCTTTTAACATCATATTGTACAGTTTACCAATACATTATTTGAGTACATTTATATGCAGAGTTATAGAGAAAGTAGTGACATCTAAACGGATTCTGTGCACAAAATTAATATTTTTTGTATTTGTTTAAGATTTTCGAGAAAACAATATTTATTATTTAAAAAATATTTAACAATAAATATAATAAAATATAATTTAAAAACTATAATAGGCTATAATAGATAAACCAGTTTGGGAATTTTTGACAATCAATTACGGTACATTGCCGCCAATACAATGCAACAGTTAATTGCAGAGATTGAGAAGAGGGGGATTTTGAAAGTTAAAATTTATCCTACCTAACATTTGGTCCACAAAGAGTAACCCCTCTCCACAATTTTCCGGGCACTGAGACAATGGCCAATTTTATGAGTTTTCTAATTAAAATATTTCCTAAATTGGTGCTAAATTCACTTAAATTAACTAATTTTATTTTAAACCCGATTAAATTTGTTAAGATTGATTCATAATTATATAAAGTTTAAGCATTTTTAAAAATGCGTCTCCAATCCCCTCCCCCCTGGTACTCATGGTTAATTGTTAAACAAGTTCTCAATCTCTGGTTAATTGCATTGCGACTAAACATTGCATTAAAATAAACTTAACAAATACTGTAGTTTGACATTGAAACTCAAGTTCAAGTTATAACTCGGTTTGGGTTTCTATTAATTATTTTATGTAACGACAAATAATTATTCAAATTTATAATAAAACAAAATTATTACTAAATATAAAATTTTCTTAAAAACATTGTCAAACTATTGATGTAATAATGGGTTTTTGAAATCAGTAAAGCGTTAAAAAAAACTTTTGTTATTATAAATAAGAAAATAGTATAAGTTTTAACACTAAAACTCAAGATCAAGGCTTATGTTAATGTTTTTAGGTTAGAGTTGGGTTTCTCTTAATTATTGAATAACAAAAATGAATTATATTTTAATTTTTTTAAGAAAACTGTTTTCAAGTTCGAGTTAGTACTGTCAGCAAACTATTTTTTTCTAATTGTTGTGAATATACTAAAACTAAGTGCAAGTAAATGTTTATATATTTTAACATGAATCATTCTTATTTTCAAACTAAAAAAGTTATTTAAAGCCATTCTTTACATCTGTTTTTACAAATTGTCTCTTATTATCCAAAAGTTTAATCATTTGACTGAAAGGACTTTCAAACAGAATATACAAAACGTATGAAAGCATTAAAGACAATACGAAAGAGAATGAAGCGATTGACCACTAAATCGAATAAAATAAAAATTAATTTTTTTAAAATAAATAATTATTAATAAATACGTTATTAAAGTCGTCGAAAGGAATAATATATTTATTGGAATAAATGCTCAAAACTATTGGAATCAATTGAACCAAATATATGCAATAAGTGAGTCGAGACAGTGGCACCCAATAGGGCCGGGAGAGGAAACGACCCAATGGACCTACAAATGCAATTGAGCAAGCAACTATATAAAACAAAAAAAATCAATTTAGAAATAATAAACACATACCTGGCCTACCAAACGCACTGCACAAAATAATCCAGGCTGGCAATATAGCCCAGGTAGTTTTATGAACAGCTGCAAAGAGCAACCGGTGCTGTCGAGAGGGACTCTCGTAAGTCGACAAAGAGTTCATCCAATCGGTTGTCCAGAATATAGTTCCGATTCCAGAAAACAGACATAATATCCAAACAAATATTTCTAAAATTTTAGGTATTTTCCAAGAATTGTATTTATGGACTAAAAAGCCGATTAATATTCCCAAATAATATGGAGACAAATGTTGATAAGTGGCCCAATAGTGCTATTCGGGTATTGGGGGTCAGTTATGGCAGTGAATCATACAAATAATGGTTGGACTCACAAGTCGTAAGTGTCGGTTAATGGTGTCTTCGGTTAATAGACTGTTCAACGAATACATTGTTGGGAATACTGTTGAGTCGACTAACGGCGGAATAATAGCCGCAAAACAACCGAAAACTATAACCGATATAACGAACAAAAGTCCGAACACTTGCGAGCGCTTCAGTGCGAAGATTACGAGTGGAGACAATGCATACAATTGAAAGTCAACCGCTAAATACCTGTGCAGTCGAACAGTAGTTGTATTAAGATTAAAAAAATTGTAATAGTAAAAAATTATATACCAGGTATGAGTGGCGCACTATAATAATAGAATTAGTTAAATCAGATTGCTGAATTTTTGTAATTTGTTGTATTGTAAATATATCTGAACTTACATTACCGGTCGGGTCATAGAAGTTGTTAAAATATAAGACGTTTCGCCACCAGTACTGTTCGCACGGCCAGTATATCTTATCAATATTTTCCCGAAATATGGGTCCGGAGCCCAAGTGCGGTAATAAAAAGTAAAACAGAAGCAGACCTACCAGTGCTGGTGTGTATCGAAGCCAACGGAATATTAAAAACGCGAAGTAATCGAAACGGACTTTCATTTTCGATAATAATTCAAGCGTTACGTATGAAGCGGTCACTCCTCTAATCCATGCAATTGTTTATTAATTTGAAAAGTTTTATATCTTATTAAATATTATTAAATAGATTATTATTCAAAAAGTTTCTAATGCTTTAAAAGTTTGTTTAATTAATTTCAAAACAATTTGATTACTAAATAAATAAATACTAAATGTATATAAATTTTAAAATAAAAATAGTCATAAAAAATTATTTTTAATATAAATTTTTTTTAGTAATTACCCCAAAAGTAAAAATGTTTCAACCTGCAGAAAAGAGCCTAGCTTAAGTGGCTGGTATCTATACCAGGCCAGTTTAGGCATCTCATACACAACACGTCTCAAGATATGGAATATCTGAAAGAACTGCATTAGATAGACGTGTCCTAAGAGTATCCAAACTATCGATACGACTCGCAGTCCGTGAATGACTGACAAGCGTTTGGTTTGAGTATTGGTTTCGAATAGTTTTCGAGTATTTTGTGTAATAGAAAAGCATTTGATTAATGGATTCGTTTTGAAGCAAAAGTTATCCAAAAATGTGGCGTAAAATGAGATCAATAGAAGTGTTGATATAATTGTACTAAATATGGATTTTAATAAAAGAATTAAATTAATAAAATTCACTCAAGTCTTACGCGTTCTGAACAGACATACATCGAAACAATTTGATGAACAGTTACTTCAATTTTATCATCTCTTGTCTCACATTTCGGTCCAATTCTTACGTTTAATCCAATTCTTGATTTTAAAACTATTAGATATTATAAAAGTTTTAAAAACAATAAACTTTTAATTAATTTAATATTTTCTCACTTCTATCCGACAATGACTGTAACTCCTGTGCGGAACAGGTATTCGGAACACATAATCCTAAACGTAATCCCTTTGTGATGTAAAACAGATTCAATAACTTCGCAAACCCCGAGAAAAATGTGTCCGAAAGTGAAGTATCGTTTAGATTGAGAACCGGTTCGTGAAATAGGAGTATCTCTGGCTTTGGAGGCATTGGAAGTCCGACTAAAGTCATGCAATACTTGCCCTTCACTTGCAATCGTTCTTCGGTGTGATTAATGGCCAGACATTGGACGTACTCTCCGTAATCAGAATTGGTTCCATCCAATAGACCAGTGAAGGGCAGTCGAGCCGAGGCGTCCATAACTAGAGATTAAATAAACTTCAGATAAAAACCAAGAAATTTTCAAAAGAGTCACTAAACCCACATCTAAGCGGCCATTCCTTCCGGTCCTGCAATGCGTCCAACATTCGGAAAATTGTTGACAAACACTGTTCCGATAGATCTAACTATTGATTGAATTGAAAGTCAATACAAACATAACATTAATTGCATTCATAACTCACTTCATATATATTGTCGACAATGAGAGGCATTAGAGTCCTTCGAATCGCGTCTACAGTCTCTCCAAAGCGAGCGTTCATTGACTCAAATGTCTGTAAAGTCTGGTTTCCAGTCTCAACACCAATACTCCCGTTCCTCCGGTTCTCTCGCATTCTTTTCAACCAACTGTCCACAAGTGTCTGAAAATGTGTTAAACTAATACCACTCTCACTATCACTCTCTTGACTCTCCACTCCATTCTCTTCATTCTCGAGCTCTTCATAATCACTGTCCGTCTCGTTATGTTCTGATGAGTGGTAATCGCTTTCTCTTAAATTGATTGCAAAACAAAAGTTTGAAATAAATAGAAATAAAAATATTTTATAAAAATAAATCATATCTTGAGAAAAATCTTATCTAAACTTTAGTTTCAAACTCTATCCGAAATCGACTTTTTTTTCTAAATATATGAAAACTTAGTATTGACGACAAATTTGATGACTTTTGGGATTTTATTAATAAACTCTTTAAAAAATTTTTGGGAAAAAATAACTTAAAAACTATTGATTTCAATGTCATTACCAAAAAGTGAACATCATTTTAAATAAGTAGAAAAAAACTAAACAATAAAAAATATTCAAATTAATTATATAAATAAAAATAAGAAGAATGTTAAACAATTTAGTTACAAATTGTTTCCAACTTACAGTACATATTAGGTTAAAAACAATTAATTTTAATTTATTGGTTATATTTAATAATTTTAGTTTTTAATATTAATTAATGTTTTTCTAAAAACATTAAATTATAAAAACAAATGATTATTATATCGAATGATTAGAATAATAATAAAATTTAAACATGAAATGTTTTTATAAAAATAAATTGAAATTAAATTGCATTTAATATATTAATATAACTAACAATTGATTAGAACATTAATTAATTTGATTGATTTGACCAATTCGAGTGATTTGATAATTTTATTTATATTGAAATTAGATTCTAGGTAAACAAAACAAGATATAAGTGAATGCACTTGAACAAATTTCTTTTTGTATAGATTTTAATAGTTTTTAATATAGATTTTTGAATTTGCTCAACAATGCTTACCAGTATTAATATTTGTTTATTAGGTCTATTAGGCCTGGTTTGAGCAGATATGATCATGGTAATATCCTTTGACGGAATGGTTTTTGGGCAGAGATTGAAAAGATCGGCCGATTTAGGGGGAGATCAGGGGAGGGTATTAATAGATTTTAAGAGATCAAATTTACCCCTCAAAGTGACAGATCAATTGAGTACTATAGCTTGTCAGACTTTTCCATAAATATATCTTGCTCAGGGCATTAAAAAATACTTATTAATATTTCTGAAACAGATGACTAAACTAAATATTATCAATGTTAGTTTTAATCGCTAATGAAAGTGTTTAAAGTACTTTGCTGTAAATCTGGTTAAATTGCATTGTAATTATATAATTTTCTGAGCATTTTTGCACAGTAATTGAATTTTCTGAATATCATTTGTTAGATTATTTTATTGTTTAATTGTTTTAGTTAAATTTAATTTTAATTATTTTTTAATAATTATTCTGTTTTTCCTTTATATTTGTTATCAAAATTTTATTTTTATGACAAATTAAACATAAAGCAACTTGTACAAAAGTAAATTAAATAATGCAGCTTTTTTAATATTTATAACGTATTTATTATAAATAAAATAACTAATAATTTAAAAGTTTTATATTAGAAAAACATTTTAGTATAAAAAAATGTAAAAGTTTATTTACAGTAGATATAATTAAATAAATTATTTAAAAAATTGCATTTAAATGACATTTATTAATATTTATTTATTATATATAAATATTGTGTAATATTTTAACATCGATTAATTCTATCTTTTAAAATAATTAAATTATCTTTTGTGTTAAATCAATTTTTTTCTTATTTGTTAGAATATTACAAAAGCAGTTAATCATTAATTATTGCAATACCATTTAAAATAAAAATGCTAAATTTTAAAAATAAATCCCTGGTTATTGCTACTAATCATGTAAATCAATTTTTTTCAATAAATAAATTAAATTAAATTAATTATTTTGACAGATACCACCAAACATATTTTTGAAAAGAAATTTTACAACAAATGAAGTCGAGTTTAAATATGGGTTTGAAGTTGAATTGATAAAAACATTTAGTAAAGTATTTAATTTCAGCTATAGATTAATTAATTGTAACGGATTTTATCAAAATTTTACAATTAATGGTTCCGTTAAAGGTGTTATTGGAAAGGTTTTTACAAGGGTATTTGAATTTTGTTTATTATTATTAAAAAAAACTTTAGATTGTATGTTTTATCTAATGTTAATTAAATAATAACTATAAATACTAAAATAATTTTTAAATATTTTATAACTTAATTTGTTGTAAAACTGTTAATTGCAATATTGTTAATATAATTTTCTTAATTATAAAATAGTTATTTTATTAATCACATAAAACTTTATTGTTTTAACAATTAAAAATCAAATTATTTAAATAAAATTATTAAATTGCATTTATTTTATTTTGTCACTAGCAAGCAGATTTAGGCATTGCAACTCTAACACTTACTGACAAAAGATTTAAAGTTGTTGGATTTTTATATCCACACTTAATGGACCGAGTTACATTTACATCACCTATGCCGATTATATCACAACATGCAAATTTATTTAAAACATTTGATTTTATTACTTGGATGTCAATTCTTGTATCAATTATTATTATTGTATCAAGCTTATACTTTATTAATCAATTAAAAAATATAATTAATAATATAAATATAAAATGGAATGTTTTGTCACCTATGTTTAGACAGCATTTTAATTCACGTTTGGCTAATGTATTAACAAAAAGAATTATATTAAGCACCTGGTTGCTAATATGTGTCGTATTATCATCATGTTATGGCGGAATCATATATTCAATAATAACCGTACCAAATATTTATCAAATTGATTCAATTGATAAATTAATCAAAGCTCAAAGTAGTGGTGAAATTAAAACAATTGTTTTTCATGGTGGAAATAAATATAATCTGTTTAATGTAAAATATAAAAAATATAAATGTTAAAAATTTTTATATGGAATTGATTATTAATTTGAATTAATAGAACAAAAACTCGAGTTTATATAAGCAGCTTGGTAAAAATACATATACGGCATTAAGAGGTTCATTTAAAATGTTAAAATATACTAAATTACCTTTATCGTTTTTGACATCTCGAAGACGATTAATTTTTTGGTTTCAAGCATTAAAAATTCAAAACAACTATATCCCACCTCTTAATGAAAAGACCTGGCTCACTTTAGAATTAACTGCAATTGCCGTGCAAAAGGATTTTCAATATAAACAAGAGTTTAATCATTTGTAAAATTTTATTTTTTAAATCTAATTTGTTTTATATAAATATATTTTTATTTAATGCAGAATATTGCGTATCAAACATGCTGGATTAATGAAACATTGGATTAAGGCGTTATATGTGAGATGTTTTAAAAAAGATATGAGCCAGTTTAGTGGATTTCATTTGAATTATACAATACTTAATTCAATTAAATATAAACAAATAAAAAGCACTAGTTGTTTCTATTTTTATTTTATTTTGTTTGCATTAATTGTTTTATTTACTGAATTGGCAAAATTTAATCTTATTAAATTTTTAAAATAATTAATTGTAATAATAATTAATAAATATAAATTTTTTGACATTAAATGCTATTAATATATTTTAATTATAACATTATACAGAATAAAAACTATATTTTCTAACAATTGTTTACAATTTATACAATAATTTAAAAATTAATTTTTAATATGCTTAATGTTAATATAAATATAATAACATTTAAAATATTTAATTAATAAAATACATAACAAGACTGGTCAGGTTGATTTTAACAAGTATATATTCAAGAAAAGATTTGCTAAATCCCATTTGCTAGATCCACAAACCAACGCTTCAATCCAACTTCCAATATTTAACCAATATTTGCTAAATCCTTACCACGATGTTTTATACTTTAAATATAATATCTGGGGCGCTATGTATTATTAATTATTTATTGCTTTTCACACAAATGATAAAATTTAGTGATTCAGTAAAAAACTAGTAATACAATTAAATAACAATTTGCAAAATTAATATAAAATAAATAAAAATAATAAATATAACTAAAATAAAGATCGAGAAGGTCGGCCAATCTAGGGGGGGGGGGAAATCAGGGAGGGGATTTTTCCAAAAACACTCAAAAAACCTATATATTTATGATGAAATTTTGCAGAATTTAACTGGATTTAAACTAAATATAGCTAAATTAACTGGATTTAAACTAAATATAGCTAAATTAACTGGATTTAAACT
>JAQFXP010004430.1:0-10707 GCA_034693685.1 Belba bartosi
AGCTACGCACCCCCAGTGCTGCTTACTTGTACGTTAAGCCCCCATTAAATAGGGCTCAGTAAGAGTCACCGTTACATATCTATCCGTTTGAAAAACAAATTAAAATTTTAATTTAATAAAACTATTTTATTAAAATTTAATTTATTTTTTGAATCAGTTTCTATATTAATTTAATTTGGATTTAAAAGGGAGATTTAATTTTTTTAATTCTTTAAAAAAATATTATTTTTTAATTATATTAAATAAAAAATGTTTGCAATAAAATTAACTTAATCAAATTCAAATTGAAATTTAAAATATATTTAAATTAATAAAAATTAAAAAAAATTATAATTTTAAGTTTATTAAATATAAAATTCTTATTAAAAAAATTCGATCTTCCGTTGATGCCAAAACTTATATTTCAAATTAATGTAATTAAATTTTCTTAAAAATATGATAAAACATACTGTTTGTGTAAATTAAATATTCTTAATAATATTAAATTAATTATTGTAAAAACCAGATATTATTGCAAAAATTTCTTTAAAATAATCAAAAATTTATTGCTTAATTTTAGTTAATAATTGTAAATCTTGGTTTTATTTTAAAATATTAGTAAGATAATAAACAAATGTATTATATAAATTATTAAAAATTACATATACAGCCTTTATACAAACTAATTTTGTTGCCAAAATTCTAATAATTTACTGATTCTTATCTGATTTTTTAAATTGAAAACTAAACATTAATTTTTATTATAAGCTGTAATTTTAATTTGAAACAATTATTTATCAATTTAAATTACATAATAAAATATATTTGAATTTAAAAATGTCACGACTTTTCTATCCTAGATTTAAAGTAACAAAATTTAACAAATTAATATTATATTAAAATATTTTAGAAAATGTACCGTAAATTTTTATTAATTAATGTAAAGTGTTTCTATTTAATATGTGTTAATTAATTAAAAAAAAATTGAAAATTTTTAGTAAAAATTATAATATTAAGTTTATTAAATTTAAAACTCATATTAAAAAATTGTTCAGTTATATGTTTCAAAACAATAATTAAATTTAAAATAAAAGTAATTAAATTATTTTAAAAATATTATAAAAATTACTGTTTGTTTAAATTAAATATTCTTAATAATATTAACTTAATTATTATAAATACAATTTATTATTAAACAAATTTTTTTAAAATATAAAGTTAATCGAAAATATAATTTAAATTTATTTTATAAATTTGTTTAATTAAATTTAAAGTTAATGAGCTGTAATAACCAATTAACGCGTGTAGTAGGGCCTAGTACTACAAGGACAAGGTCAGCCCTTACTCACTTCTCACTTTCCCGGAACTACTCATCAAATACTAGTAGTCATTCATTTGAATACTAGTAGTCATTCATTTGAACGTATGTTGTGTGTCATGTGTTATGAAGAACACGTTTTTTGTATTAATAGTATATAAGATATGTTGTATGTATTGTATGGATGCAGTGTATGGTTGGCTATCAGTGCCGACACATGTGCTCTACAGAGTGTGTTTGGCTATCAGTGCCGACACACGAACGCTATTCTACGTTTTGGCTATCAGTGCCGACATGTTTTGTTGTTGCGGTCGCGGCTATCAATGCCGACATGCTGGCCAAGTAACGGCACCGGAGTGCTAACATGTATTTTTAATGTATATTTTTAGTGTTTGTGCTCCGATTTAGTTCTTATTGAATAAAATATTTTTAGTTTAATTCAATTGTTTTATTGTTTTATTGTTTTATTATTATTTTTATTGTTATTTTTATTGTACTGTTTTGGAGACCCGGTTCATATCCGGTGTCTCCTGGTGATTCGGCTGTTTCTGGCTTTGGGCGAACGGCAAGCCAGTGGTGTCAGACCTGACATTGATATGTTTGTATGCGTTACTGTTGGGGTGTTGTGTTCGGTGGAGCCCCGCTCCCGAACACCACCGCCGCCTAACTCGGCCATAATTGGGCGCCGCCGCCCACCTGACGCCTCACCTACGCCTCAGTGGGGCAGCCAAGGGGGTATTTCCGGAACGGGAGTACCAGCCCGACTACACGCGGTAATAATCAAATATTGCAAAAAGTTTGGGTTTGGAAAACTGTAACTTAGACGTAAATATTTGAAACAAACAATATATCGATTTAAAGGTCACTTATTTGACTATTATTTTTAAAAAGCTTGTTTATTTGCCGTTAAAATTGAATTAATTATGACAAAAAAACAAGAGATATTGGACAAACGCATTGTGACACTCTTTGCCAGTATTATCAAAAATTTGAATAAACTATAATTAAAGTCAATGTAAATGTTGTCACAATGATTTTTCATAGCGTCCGCAAAAAAATTAAAAAATATGCCAAAAAAAACTCTGATTGTTGTTAATTAATTGTAATTCATTAAATACTTAATGTAATTTTATTTTACGTAAATTTTTAACAAAAATAAATTAATTTAATTATACTTAAAATATAAATAAATGCTTTGCAAAATTTTATTATCATTCCGTTATATATTATTTATTTAAAAATTATAATTTAAATATAACGTTAAATTAATTATTGCAGATAGTAATATTTATTTTTATAAACTTAATATATATTTTAAGTAATGTAAAATTTTTACTATTTATAAAATAATTTTTATATTATTATTTATTTAAACTAGAAAAAATATTTTAATTATTTGATTATAAAAATAATTATTATACAAAAAAAAATAATTTTACTAATTAATTTAAAAATTATTATTATTTGTTATATTTATTGATATAGAAATAAATTTTTAAAACGATTTAATTTAAAACTGTACGGAAATTATTAGATAAACATATATTTTATCCAAAACATATTTTTAATTTATATGGTTTGAATCAACGATATCCAAGATTTTTTCAATTATAACCATGAGTGCCGTTTACTTGTTTACGGCTTTAAGAAACTTGATTACTGTTTTTGAAACAATTGAAGCAATTAGAAGTCAACTATATTAATTTTAGCCGCAATTGGGGCGTTAGGGGGCTTTTTGGTTGTATTGTTTATATGCGGAGAAAATAAGATTTTGGGTTTTATGATTAAGTGGCATGATTAAAACTATTCAAAATAACTAAAAACATTATTTTAAGATAAAAGAAATAAAAATACCAATTTTTGAGTCAATTGGTAAACAGTTTGCATATGATTTATAAAGATTTATCATATTTTAAAATGCATAAACAATACAGCCAAAAAAACCCTAACGCCCCCAATTGCGGCTAAAACTAATACAGTTAGCTTCTAATTGCTTTAATTGTTCCAAAAACAATAGTCAAGTTTCTTAAAGCAGTGAACACGTAAACAGTACTCATAGTTAGTATATCAATATTAAAGTCATTAAAATTAAAATATTAAAATCAAACTTATTATTTAAAATAATATTAAAAAACATTATTAAATATATTAATA
Source organism: Belba bartosi (assembly GCA_034693685.1). Taxonomy (NCBI): domain Eukaryota; kingdom Metazoa; phylum Arthropoda; class Arachnida; order Sarcoptiformes; family Damaeidae; genus Belba; species Belba bartosi. The sequence goes on from JAQFXP010004430.1 coordinate 3,452, forward strand.
ATATAAAGAATAAATATTTCTGGTTATTGAACGCCAAAAGTTATATATTATAATAAATTCAATAATAAATAAAACTAATTTTATTTTCTTACAGTTTTGACAAATTATTATTTTATTTAACAAAATTTATATTTAACAATGAATTTATTTAATATTTATTGTTTATATTTTATATTTGAACTTTAATTAAGTTTTTAAATTGAAATTTTTGTATTATTATTTTAAATAATTAATAAATATATTAAAACAAAGTTATTTTTAGTGATACAAAATTAAAAAATTTTGCTCAGTAAATTGAGGTAAAATGTAGTAGAATTAGTTATATGTGAATAGAACCATATTTTAAGATTATTGACGAATAATTTATATCTTGAATAATAGCCACAAAGTGGGAGCATAAAAAATAATTAGTGTTAAATTAATTTTCGCGTGATTAATATGAAGTAGTTTAAAATAAAGTGGTTAGACATTAAAATTAAAACGCATACTTATATGCATACGAAAAGTATTTTTATTAGAATTTAAACAAAATATAAATCACAAATTATTTTAAGCGAAAAAAAACAGAAAAAATATATTCATGGAAAAATAAAATAAATGCTGATACAGACAAATGAAAAAAATAAATAAAAAGTGTTACGAATAATTTTAATTATAAATTATCTAAATATTTTTAGTTACACGATTTTATTTGTTAATTTTATCTGAAAGTTTTATAAAATTGTTAGATTAGATTGTGTAATTTACAAACATTTTTTTAATTTATAAATTATATGGTTTATTACAGTCGATATAACAAAATGCTAAATTGTTTAATGTTAATATCTGTTTATATTAAACAATTTGATAAAAACTAAAGTTGTATGTAATATAGAATTTTAAAAGTTTATAATTAATATCGCTTGTATTGAATAATCATTACAAAAACATTTTTATTTATATTAATAACATAAAAAAAAATTCTCCACAACCAACAAATCCATTAATAATATATTATACAAATTCCAATAATTAATAAAATTAATTTTATTTTCTAACAGTTTTGATAAATTAACATTTTATCATAAAAAATTTATATTTATTAATTTATTATATTTTATTTATATTGTTTAATGATATATTAATAAATCAATATTAATTTGAATTGGTTGAATTTAAATTTAGTTTTTAAATATTATGTTAAATAGCTGATAAATATATTGCAACAATTTAACTTTTAGGGCTACAAAAGTGAATATTTTGTTAGCAAATTAATGTTACTGATAATAACTGATATATTCATATTAATTATATCTAAATGGAAATTATATTTTATGATTAATGACGAATAAGTTATATATTGACAAGTAACCACAAGGTAGTAGCATAAACAACAATAATTTTGGTTCAACATTGCAATAATAGTTTAAATTAATATTTGAGTAATTGCAATAAAGAAGTTTAAAATTAAATGATTAGACATTAAAATACAAACGTTTATTTATGCATGCAAAAAAATTTGTTAAAAATTAAACAAATTATAAAATAAAAATAAAATAATTTGTTAAATTATTATATTAAAATAAAATATAAAAGACATATATAGCACTAATATACATTTAGTTGGATATGAATCTAATTTAACTCAAAATAACTCAACTCATATCAACTAACAATTAATATATAAATTCTGTTCACAAGCTTTAAAAAACTATTATATAATCTAAATTCTAATAAAAAAACAAAAAATTAATTTTTATATTTAAAGTGCCAATAGGGGTGTTTAAGGGGAGTGTGCGCAAAATACATTAGCATCAATAATATTTTAAGCTTTTATAAAGTTTGCATCTTGATTGGCCCAACGGTAAATCGTTTGCCTTTATAGCTCGAAGTTACTGGTTCAAATCTCAAAATTATAATATTTTATTTTTTACTAAATTTAAATTTAATGCAAATATTAATATATTTTTATTTACAGTTTTAAATCATAAACAATTATTTTTATTAATATATTTTTTAATTACTAATTACTTTACAGTTTTTAAAAATTAGCTATTTTATATTTTTTTCATGAAATATTTTAAAGTTGATTAATTTATCAATTATTTATAAACTACCAATTGAGTTTAATTTAGTAAATAAACTTTTCACTTTTTATCATTATATATATATATTAGATTTACAAACGTTTATTTGAATAAGATTTTTATATATAAAAATTTAATTTATAGTTTAATATGAGTAATATAACTATTTTATTAACTAATATTAATGATTTGTAAATTCAATAAATATTTAAATATACTATTGAACAATTATAAAATATTCACTAATTTTTAAAATCTATAAATTAAAATACTTTATTTTAATATTTGCATTAAATATAAATTTAGTGAAAAATAAAATAGAATATTAAATTGATATTTGAACCAGTAACTTCGAGCAGTAAAATTTTATTAATTTTAATATTTATTACAATTTATTATTAAATTGCATTTTATAGCTTAAATCTTTAGATAATACAAATCTCAAATTTTAAAATACAATTGATTAACATTTAAAATTATTTATTTAATCAGTTTATTGTACAGTCAAATCCCCTTATAATGAATAACTTAGTTTTGCTAAATCCGTTTATTATATCCGGAATTCGTTATATACGAATATAACTTAATAAATATTTTTATTATGTTCATTAAATAATGTTCGTTATATGCGGGTATTCGTTATACACGGGTTCATTAATTCATTAATTTATTTTGTCATTAATTCACTTAATTTTTCGAATTTATTTTTATTTATTATTGTATTAAAAATTTAAATAAATATTAAAAAACATTTATAAAATATTAACTATTTTTATTGTAAATAAATTTCAAAATAACATGTATTATTTTTTATTTAAAATATTTAATATGTTTTAAATAGTAAAAATAAAAACAAATAAAATAATATTTTATTATTAATAGTAAAAGACACATTTATTATTTTCAATATTAATTGTAAAAATTTAAATCAAACATTTTCAATAAAAATGGTTAAACCAACTTAATTTTTTCAATAAAAAGTAAAAATAAAAATACAAATTAATACATTTTTTAAAGTAAAGTGCATTACTATAATTTTAAATTTTATTTAGGCAAAAAATTTTAAAAACTATGTGAAACTCAATTCATCACTTAAACGGTAATTGTAAAAATTTTACTTTAAATGAAGATAATCACAGCAAACGGTTTTTCAATTTTACGCGCACGAATTTATGGAAGTAATTGACTTTATTGCCGTCGTTTTTGCATTAAAAATCAAGTTAATTTTCTGTGTACCAACATTTGATTTATTAGTCAAACAATTGGGTGGTTCAGAGATCATGTCAATTTTTGAAATAACGATGTTTTTTTACAACCTCGAGTTCAACCCGAATTCTCGAGAGTTAACTGCATTTATTACGGAGACCGGAGTCTATCATTTTAATCGACTGCCAATGGGTTTCATAACATTATCGTATCCGCTTCAGAAACTCATAAATGAAATACTAATTTACATTAAATGGAATTTTTTAAACTCAGACGCAGACGATTTATTCTGCAATTCACCAAATTTTAAACAATATTTACACCGTTTTTTACATTTTGATTTAATTCGAAAAAATGGTTTAAAACTGAAGACAAAGGAGTTTTAATTATTTAAAAAAAAATAAAGTTTTTAAAATTCAATACATCAAAATAATGAATAGGAATTAATGAGAAACGAATTAAAGCAATTACAAGTATGAAAGCCCCGAAAAATGTTAAACAAGTAAGACACTTCAAGGGTATGATTAAATTCTTAAAAAACTTTTTCGACCCACAAATGGCAAAACACGCAAGAATTTTATTCGATTTCGTCAAGAAAAACTCAGTCTTTAATTGGAACGAAAGACATAACATTAATTTTAAATTTTTTAAACCGCTTTGATTTCGACGCATATATTCAGTTATTATATAGAAGATCTACCCAAGATTATGAAAATTGACGCAAGTGATTATGGCGTCAGCGGCGCGTTGTCTCAATTAAAAGACAAAAAGATTAATATTATTTTATATTATCAACAATTATTAAAACAAAATCAGAAGACATGGTATGCATGTGAAAGAGAGATAATTGGCAAATATAGTTTGTTTGCGTAAACACAGAAAAGAATTTATTGGAAAGCAATTCCAAATCCATACAGATCACATGGCATTAGTTAGTTTGAATAAACTAAAACAATATAAAACAATGAGACTAACACGATATGCCGTAGAGATGAGTTAATATGATTATAAAGTAATTTACGTTAAAGGCGAAGAGAATAGTTTGGCCGACTTTTTAAGTCAATTAATAAAATTGAAAGATAAGATAACTTTTTAAAAAATAAACATTTATTTAAAAATATAATGGATCTTGGACACTCCATCCAAAAATTAATCTTTAATAAATTTTAATTAAATTTAATAATAAATATTTTAAACAAAACAGTTTTTGTAAGTTTTAATTTACCGTAAAATCTGGGTTATAAGTAGATCTGGTGTATAAGTCGCAGGTCATTTATTGACAAAAAATGTAATAATTTTGTTGTTTAAGTCGCACAATAATGCATTTAATACTGATTCTGATTCTAATTTCGATGGATTCTATTTATAAGAATTTGTTTTAAATTAATTGAAATTAATTTTAAATTTGTTGAAATTTTTTTAAATAAGTCGCAGGTCTATATTTTTAATCTAGATCACTTTTTTTGTTGTATAAATCGAGACCAATACAACAGATTTTACGGTATTTTTATTTTTATTTCGCTTAATGTAAAGAATTTTTTATAAAACAAGTTTTATAGTTTTGTGTAAATTTTTTATTTTTTAAAAATTATTTGTAGTACCGAAATATCTTACATTTACGGTATTTCTATTTAAAATAAGGATGATCTAGTAACGGTATATCTCAATGTATACGGGCATGCCGGTATAAACAAGAAAACCAAAAATTTTTAACAATTGATTTTAACAAAAAATTAACTAGCTCATCTTAAATATAATTAACAAAAAATAAACAAATCCAAATGTTTTTAAAATTATTTATATAATATTGAACATGTTATATTTGTCATTAAAACGCCGTTTTACTTTTAAAATTATTAATAATTTATTTGTAAAAATTAATCTGAATTTATTATAATAAGAGAATATTTTAAACCAAGTTTATTATCTTTTAATTGCAAATGTTTTTAATAAATACTTTGAGAGCGTTTCTATAGTTTAAAATCAATTTAATTAGATTTAACCGAATTTTTCAATATTAGTCAAATAACCATTTTAAATCATTTATATCAGTTTCACACAATGATTATAATGTATAATATTTAATTTTATTTTATATATGTTTTATAAAAAAAATAGTTTATATTCTATTGGATTAAATTGGTTCTTGCGTAAATGAAATTTAATAATATTGTGTAATAATTTTATCGTATAAATAAGTTTTGTATATTATAAATCAAGTTAGAATGACTATTTAAACATATTATTTTGATTACTTTTTAATCAATTTGTGTAAATTTATTGTTCAAAATTATAAATGATAAAAATTTATTCAATTTAAATATTTGATTTTATTAATTTTTTAAATTAAAAACTAAAGACAAATTTTTATTATAAGCTGAAACAAATTGTTAAATTTGAAACAATTATTTAGCAGTTTAAATTATATAATAAAATATATTTGAATTTACCAATGTTTAGGGTTATTGTTGAGATTTACATTATAATATTTTACACTTATTTTAAAAAGAAACGGCTTAAATTTTAAAAATATATTTAATCATTTATATATTTTAAAACAATAATATAAATTTCTTATATTTTTAAATAAAGTTTTATTATTTTTTAAAAATTAAAATGTTTGATAAGTTTTCTTATTTTTACGTTTGTTAATTTTGTTTAAGCTTAATAATAAAAACAAAATATTGCAATATATTTTTTTAATTCAATGCATCATTTTCAATTGATCAGCTCAAATATTTTTGGTTAAATTCAATTATATTATAGAAATTAAACTTGGTTTAAAGCTAACATAGAAAATTAAAACTATATTTGCTAAAATATAGACATATAATATAAGTTAGATTTTTGGTCTGCTGGTTTTAACTATTAAACTATTACAATTTTAATAAATTTTTTTTTAAACGTTTTGAATCGTATAGTTTTGTTCAGTATTGTTGAAATTTATTTTGGAGTAATTTAAGTAATCATATTAGACTCTTAACAAAAAATAAATTAAATTCTAATTTTAAATATATAATTGACAAAATAAAATGTATAAAATTACATAACAAATAATGTTGTAGTTAAATGATTGTTTTTCAATAAATCTGTTTTATTAATTAATTTTAATTATTTTAAACCTACTATTTATATCCTGGCAGGCTGGCGCAGTGGTCAAGGCGTCCGACTGCAGTTAAGTCTAACTTAACAAACAAATAGTGGGTTCAAACCCTGTCCGAGCTAATTTTTCTTTCCATAAGTTAAATAGGGCTTGGGTGGGGCAAGACGACCACGGGCTGCTTACCAAGCGCCGTTATTTGGTAGTGTACGACCGGTTTAACCACAAACTACGTATACGGAGCGTTCAGGTGTGTGCTCTTAAAACTGTGACACTATCCTCGTCACCATACCTCACGGTGAAGTGACGATCCCTGACTGGGTTGAAACCCCCGGTTGTGCAGGGAGAAGCCCTCGGGCATAATTAAAAAAAAAACCTACTATTCATTTAATATTCATAATATTTGTAAAAATTATCATTAAGTAAAACCATGTTCTAGGTCAATCTTTTGACAGTTAATCACCAATGTTATTAATAAGTGACATGTAACGGCTTTTTTTTCTTAGATTTATAGTAACAAAATTTAATAAATTAAAATTTTATTAAAATAATTTTTTAAAATGTACCGTAAATTTTAATTGATTAACGAAATGTGTTTCCATCTAATATGTGTTAATTAATAAAAAAATAATGAAATATATTTAAAAAAATTATAATTTTATATTTGTTAAATTTAAAACTTATATTAAAAAATTGTTCTGTGATATATTTCAAAACAATAATTAAATTTAAACTAATAGTAATTAAATTATTTCAAAAATATTATAAAAATTTCTATTTGTTTAAATTTAATATTTTTAATAACAATGAAACGTCTTTCCTCTATCTGGACCCGATCAGCGTCACGTCTCTTCTCTCGTCTCGTCTCCGTCTCGACTCGTCTC
>JAQFXP010004431.1:0-10705 GCA_034693685.1 Belba bartosi
CTCTCTCTCTCTCTCTCCTGCTCTCTGTCTTTAAAAATTTAATTTTGTTTATAAAAGTAATTTTCTTATTTGGTTGGTGGCATTTCCTGCTCTACAGTATAAATATAATGAATAATTTTTGATATGACCAGGCAAAATATAAATATAATAGAAAAACATGATGACTTTTTTTGTTAACTTAATTGAAAATATGTCTAAAGGGGTCATCATATGATGGCACGTTTGGTCACATCTGGAGATAATATTAAACAAACAATTCTATTCAACATAATGTTAATATTCAATTCCTTTCCGTTCACTCATATGAGTCAAATATCATTTAGTTATATCTTTGAGTAAAAGATATTGTCATTTAACTCAAGTTATAGACAGAATACTAGAGAAATCATACAATTTCTTTAAAATAAAATTTAGTAATACAAGACATGCAATATATTAAGAAATTTGAGCTAATAGTTTAATCAATGGAAATTAGGCAAAACTCCCCCTGATTTGAAAAATTGTTATTTATCTCTCTAGCATTTGGCCTACAAAAAGGTATCCTTCTAATTGGAAAAGTATGCTCCTGTGGCTTTTTTGCTAAAATTAGAAAAATTCACATAAATTGTTGCTAAATCCGGTTTGAATTTAGTTAAATTAATTTTAAGTTTGGGTTTAATTTAGTTAATTTATATTATAATAATTTATGTATATAGTTTTTTTAATATTAAAAAAAATCTTTTTCCTAATCCTCCTAGGTTATTGTCAATAACTTATTGGCTAAATTTTTTAGAGAGATCCCTTCCCTGATTTGCCCTGGATGGGCCACCTATTTATATTTGAAGCCTTCTAATAGCCTTCGATTTAAAGCAAACAATCAATTGAAACACTTTCAGAATATCAATTAATTGTAACCATAATTGCAAAAGAAGGTTAACAAAGGCTCGAATTATCAGATGTTATAGGATTCTCATTATCGCTATTATCGCTATAAGAGATAAAAAAAAATAAAACATTAAAAACTAATTTATTTTTTTATCTTGGAAGTTTTCTAAGTTTTATATAAAAAAAACTAAAAATAATTTAATACAAGTTTGTCTTTCTAATGTTTCAGCTCTACTTGATCAATTACGTAACAGCTGAGATTGAAAAGATCGGCCGACCCAAGGGGGATCAGGAAAGGGATTTTTTTCAAAAACAAATCTAAAATGCCTTAAATGTCACTTAATTTTACTTGTAATATAACCCAATTTAACTGAATTTAAATTAAATTAAAAATAAATTTAATTAATTTAAAACATATTTAGCATAAATTTAGGAAAAATTCTTTAATTTTAATCTAAAAACCCAAAAGATTTGCCAACCGCTTCCTGCTTGCCTCTTCGCAAATTATATGTTAAAAAGGGATAATGCCAATTTAAAAATTATGAAAATTTTTGGCTAATTCCTTCTTCTCAATCTCCGCGGAACATAATTTTTATTATGGATAATTTTGTTTAAACACATTTTTAAAAAGCTAATTTTGGTATAGCTATAATTGCATATAAGATGTTATTTTTTCTTATAAACTTTTTATCTATTCAAATAATAAAAATTTGCAATTATTAAATTAACAGTTATTCAAACTTTTTAATTAAATAATCGACAAAATTAATCATTATAATAACTACAGTAAATATAAACATTATTAAATTTAAAAGTTAGTGTGTTTTTAATTTTAATGATTAAATCTTATGTCAATTGTGTTTTCTATAGCTATTCTGATATTTTAAATGCATTATTCACATCATATTTGCTTTATATCTATTAATTAATAAATTGAAAGTAAATAATGTTCTTAATTACAGACAGTTTCAAAAGCGATGTAGTTGACATAATTGCACTCCGGACATTTGTTATGCATAAACCGAAATTATTTGTTAATTAGCTGTTGCTTTGCAATTTAAAGTTTAAATTAAAAAGTAAATATTTAGCACTACCTAATTAACATTGAAAATATGCTTTATGCTTGTTAAATTGATTGTAAAATAAAGTAATAATAATTTTATATTTTTAAACTTTATGATTTTTATAATATTTTTAATAAAATTAATTTTTTAAATAATAAAATATTTATCAACTATTATTATTATATTATTTTACAATCAATTTAACATGCATAAAGTATATCTGTAATGTTACTTGGTTAGTATTGGATATTTACAGTTCAGTTTTAACCTTAAATTGCAAAGCAACAGCTAATTAACAATTAATGTCGGATAATATATAGTAAATGCTCCGGAGTGCAGCTATGTCAACTACGTCGTTTTTGTGCACATACACATGAAACTGTCTGTATTTAGCTGTTCTGAAATTAGCTCAAGTGGAGCTTTACATTTTAAAATAAATAAAATAGTTAAAATAAACTAAATTTATTAGATTAAATTTTAAAACAATAAAAATTTAAAATGCTAAAACATATCTATAAAATTTAAATGAAAACTAGAAAAAATTGACTAATAAATTAATATTCAATAAAACAATAATTTATTATTTGCTAACCTATAAAGATATTATTATAAAAAATAGAAACAAAACTTGAAATCACTTTTTCTGGTATAATAATACTTCTCTTCAAACAATTGATTTCATTAATAAAATTAATATTTCGAGTGTTATCTAAACAGTAAAAACTAAGCAAATAAGTGGCACTCGATGTTTGAAATTAATTTTTGTTCAACACTTAAATCCCAATAATCTGATCGAAAAACATATAATGAATGTGTGAACAAAGAAATGTTTGATTTAAAGATAAATATTTTTTTCTAAAATACAAATAAATAAATTTTGAAATAAATAACAGAAAAGTGATGACTGACCGGTCGATCCCAATGACAATCAGCGTATAGACAGATATGAGAACCGAACAGACTTGAGTGAATTGGACAACCGGACAGAGCCAGACCGGAAAGATCCAATGTCCTAACATGAACATTGTATACGTGAATGGTATACAAAATATAGCCATTGATATGTCGGCTACGGATAAGTTGATTAAATATTTCCATAATTCTGACGAAAGCCGCTCTCCTTTAACCAGAACTATAATTGTGATTATATTAGACGCCAGAGATATAATGGCTGTAGTCGTGTAGAGAACTATTAGAAATGTTTGCCAATCGCCGTCTAATAGTGTTAGATCCGGCAAGTCTTTGGTTGTGTTGGCCAACCAGATTGGATCCATTCTTATTAAAAACTAATTAAGTATAACTTTTTCAAATATTACTCTTTTTATATATAACTGAAGTTAAGTGAAGAGAAAAAAGCGAAAAGAAAGTTTGGATGAAGTAGTTGTAGCGTTGGATAAATAGTAGCGCATCTCTGCCCACAATCTGTTGAATACTGAATACACTTCACAACTCAACTATAGATACGAATAGTAGACCAATATATTCAACGCCTGCGGACTCCAACTTATTGGTAGAGACAATAGAAATAGTCTCTTAGAGGTCTATTTGGCGTATTATGAGAAATCACAAAACATAAATTGATATGAGATAAAATTATGCAACAAATTACGACTAAATATTTATAAAAATTTTAAAATTGTTATAATACAAGATACGATAATGTTGAATACGGTAATATTAAATATGTTAATGTCGAATACGGTAATGTCGAATATGGCAATGTTTTTGATAATAACATATTTGGCATTACTGTATTTTGTATTATAACAATTTTAAAATTTCTATAAATATTTTGTCGTAATTTGTTGCATATTTTTATCTCATAGTAATTTATGTTTTTGTGATTTCTCATAATACGCCAAATAGTCAACTAAAAGCCTATTTCTTTTGTCTCTACTTATTAGTCAATGAATAATATTATTCTTTATACTGAAATTTTTTTTTAATTTTTGAATAGATTAATAAATTTTTATTATTATTATGTATATATACGCTGTATATATTTAAGCTTATATTTGAGTTTTTATTTAAGCGGATTAATTTTTAATAAAATCTTTTATTTAGTTAAAATATAAAATGCAGTAAATATTTTATTAATATAATATTTTAAATAACATTACATTTAAAAATAAAAAATTTTAAAGTTTTATTTTTATAAAATTAACTAAAGTATATAGGGTAGTCAACCGTACAGATTTGATCTAAACAGTACAAATTTAAAGCACTGGTCCAGAGTAATTCTTTTAGCTTAATCAAAAAAAAATTTTAACTAGAAAGTATTTTTAATACGGTACCAGTTTTGCTAATTCTAATTAAGATAATTACATTATTTAGTGAAAATTATGCAAATTATACAAAATTCTTAAAATTTTCCAAACTTTAGACAATTTTCTTCAGATTTGGAGAACTTTTAAGCTGGCCATTTTAATCATATGATATAATTTATATTATATTATAAATTAGTAAAGAGTATATTAAATCTAATTAACAGATGTTTATTAAAATTTACTTTAATTAAATAAATTATATTTGTTACACATATACATTTTATTGTTTTTATCATAGTTGTTTTCTACTCATTTATTTAAAAATTTTAATAAGCTTGATAACAAATAATAATACAAAATGACTTTTAAAACGAGTTTTAGTTAAAATAATTGAAAATAAAATTTTAAAGTATTTTGGATTGAAATAAAAACAAAAAACAATATTCTGTATTGAAAATAAATATTTTAACCAAATTTTAAAAGAGTGGATCAACATCAAATTTAGCTTTATTTCCCTTAAGAATTTCCGAAAAAATGTTTTAGCTGAAATGTTTTAGCAATTGAAATAAAAGTTTTACAAATTTCTTTAGTTGACATATATTGCATGTATTCAAATAATATACTGTGCGCTACAATTTAATTGAATAAATTATAATAAAATTTAGTTAAATTAACTTTAATTTTGTGTGAAAATAAACTATTAAGATTTTGACAATATTAAAATAAAATTTTATTTATATCTTCTTTAGTTTAAATTTAATTTTATTTTTAACTTAATTTGTTTTTTTAATTTAATTATTAATTCAAAAAATTATTTTAGTTTAATAAATAAATAAATTAAAATTTTATTTAAAAATAATTTTTTTGTTGCAAACAAAGTTATTTTAATTATAAAGAATATTAAAAATAAAATCTTATATTTAGATTGATTCTAGTTAAAGAATTTAAGCACAAACTGACATTTCATTTATTTAAATGCAAAATATTTGCGAAATCTATTTGAATGAAAAGTTTGAAAAATATCCAAAACTGTAATAATGTTTATTGACATAAAAGCGATGTTTATTAATTAAATACAAATATTCTTTGAGATTTTGTGGGAAAAAATCAATGCTTTTTGTATCAAATATTGTATAAATTTAAACAAAATTCTGGCAAAAGCGCTGATAAGAAAGAATGTCATCTTTTCTATTCAAGTCATAAAAATTTAATGTCAATTAATTCCAATACATTAATGCTTAATCACCTTATATAATATTAATTTGACTTCGGGGCTCAGTGTAATGCTCAATTCAATTCTTTATTTGATGTAATAAACCACCTGGATTAGTTTCTCATTTGAAGTCCTGATCTTAATGCATTTTATTTACAGAATTAAATTATTCTGTTTAACTTTTAATTAGTATAAAAAAATTTTAGATATTTTATGCAATTAAAAATAACCTATAGAGATTTACAGCCGTTCTCAAAACTAACTTTATTAATTTTAATTTTTAATTTAATATTTCTTGTACATATTATTAGATTAAAATTATCACAACTATGGAATTTCTTACAAATTTACAATAAAAATATTTTTTAAAAATGTTAACTCGTTAATTAAAAAAAATTAAAATGTGTTCTGAGTTAAATGTGTTAAAAAGATAATTAAAACTTAATTTCTATTTATAATTATAGTTAATAGTAATATTGTAGAATATTTTTAAAATAAGAATAAATGTCAGCAATTATTTTTAGTAATGAATAAATTGTATATTTCAAAATTTTCAAAATTTTGCAAATTAACTCAAAACACATTTTAATTTTTAACAAATTATCGAGATAATATTTTTCAAAAATATTTTTATTGTAGATCCGTAAGGAAATTCTATAGTTGCAATAATTTTAATTTAATAATATGTGCAAGAAATATTAAATAAAATTAAAAACCAATAAAGTTAGTTTTGAGAACGGCTTTATATTAGTTTACTTTAAAAGCTTTTTTTATTATAAAGTATTCAAAACTTTAGTTTTATAAAGAGTAAAGACGAAAGTTTGAAATTTTCGCAAATACATCCTTTTGAGCTTTAAGCCGAAAAATAAATGTTTTTTTGTGTATTTTGATAAAATTTATAAAATTATTCTAATTCTGAGCTAATTTTGGGTTAAATTAAGTTAAATTAAATTAAATTTCAAAAATAATTCTTGAAAAAATGTTTGTCATTTTGCCCTTTTCTATATTTCCCTAAGGTTTTAAGAAAAATCCACTATCTTACTTCTACTAACTTGGCCAACCTTGGTTTTAAACAAATATAATAAAAAGTTAAAAATTAAGCAAATTTATTTGAACAAAAGTAACTAAATTTTAAACAATTATTTTAGAGAATAGTTTCATATCATGCAAATCAAACATTTAATAAAAACAGGAATCGAAAGGTTGGCCGATTTACAAGAATCAGTGCAGGGATTTTTTCAAAAACGCTAAAAAATTCACATATTTATAGTAAGATTTTACCCAATTTAACTAAATTTAATTATTTTAACTGAATTTAAACTGAATTTAGCACAAAATTAGGAAAATGTCTTAATTTTGGTTTAAAAACCCAAAAATATGCCTGCTGCTTTGGCGGACGATATGCTAAGAAAATAAATGCTAATTTTCAAAATTAGAGTGATTTGTGTCTGATTCCTCTTTTCGTTCCCTAAATAAAAATAAAACTTTAATCAACATCCTTTCCCAATAGATATAGTCATTAATTAAGTGCAACCAGGTGAACTTATTGGTATTAATACTCAATTATTTTGATACAATATGTCCTTATTATTAAGCGGATTAGTAATTTTTATATATGTTTTTGTCTGTAAATCTCTACTTGAACTGTATCCAGGACATCTAATTTATTGAATAAATAAATAAATATACAATGTATTTGTATATGTATATATACAATATATCTATATATTACCGAAATGACTAACAATTAGAATATTTATCTTGCTCACAGAGTTAAGTAAATTTATTAATATTTATTGTTAAATCAATTAAAAAAAATAAAAATTACCTATGTAGATTTTCTCCGCCAATTGGGGTGTTAAATGAGATTTTTTGCTGCAATGTTAATTTAATCTGAATTAAAATTGCAGTTTTTATGGTATATTGATATAATAAAAATACAAAAAATTAACTAAAAACATACTTTGTAAACAAACAAAAAATAATACTGTGACATTTTGAATCAAATAACAAGCATTTTACCGCTAATAAATATAAAAAATTTAGATTAATAAAATTGTAATATTTGATTTCCATATAAATTAACTTTAAAATTACAACAGATTATAATTTGATTAATCAGTAGTGTTTTCTAAAATCTTTGGATTTAAAAAAAAATTTATTTTTATTTTTATTAATTCTAATTTTTGGTTGTATTTTATTTACTATTATTTACATTATTTTCTAAATTAATGTGGCATTACAAAAAAAATAAGACAAAGTCTCATCTAAAGTTATTATTTGTTACGGATTAGGCTGTTCTGGATTTAGCTCAAGTAGGTCTAAACTTTTTCCCAATTTATAAATTGGATTATTTTATTTTTTTAAAAATTTATAAAACAAATGATAAAAACAAAACTGTTTTAAATTTGTTCAAATTTAACTTTGAAGCAACTAGATAAAGTAAAAAGCTTGTAAATTATTAAGCTAAAGCAAAAATGTATTTATAAATCTAAAACTTTAGAATTAAATTTAATAATACAATCATAGTAATTTTTTATATTTTAAACTAAAGAAAAATGTTTCTTCTTCATTATAATTTGCTTCATTGGGAAAAAAATAAATTATTTAAATGTATTTTTAAAATTATTTTAATTTTAACATGAAATTTATCATAAATAAAATTTTAAAATTAGAATATTTATTGTTTTTAAAACAAATAAAATAAACATTAAAAAATATTTAATTTTTACTATTTTATAAAATATTTAAATATTAACAGTATTTTTTTTAATCAGAAGAATATTTGCTCTACAAATAACATCTAAGCCATTTTTTATAACTCATTCAATTATCTAAAATTTGAACATTTTAAGAATTTTGTTTAACTTGCATAATTTTTATCAAATAATGTAGTTGTTATAATTAAAATTAGCCAAGAGAGTATAGATAATATATTTTGTTTTTTAAAAATTCAACAAATTCCTGCAGGGTTTTAATCAAAAAACAGAATTATGGAAACAAAAAAAACAGTCTATTTTAAAAAATAAATACCAAATTTTTTAGTTTTTAAAAATAAATTGAAGTAAATTTTCCAAATTTAAATTTAATTTTAAATTAAATTAAATCTTGCTTAATTGCTAAAATAGGTGTTTTATATAAATTTAATTAAGCGAGAAATTGATATTAAATTTGTACCTTTATTAATCCTGTATTTAAGAAAATTTTAATTTCTTATAAAAATAAACTATAAGCTTATTAATTTCTAAATTAAAATATAAGTTGAATGTTAATTTTATCTGTTTAATTCAATGTTTAATTCATAAAAGTGATTTTCTCAAATTTAATAAATATTTTATCAAATTTAGAGAATAAATTATTGAATAAATTTGAGAAATATTTTAAATTGTGTGATTAAATAAATTCTAATTGGAAATTGCAAATTAAACTTTTGTATTACTTAAATGCTATTTATTAATAGTTATTTATTTAGACAATCTAATTAAAACTGTATTGTTAATTGATATTAAATGTTTAAATTTTTTTTATTAAAAGTTTTGTTGTATCTAAAATATCTTGTACAAATTTAAATTTTTTAATAAATTTACTCAAATATTTAAATAATTTAAATAAAAATAATTTTTTATAATTTATATTAAAGTTAAAATTTTCAGTTAATGTAAAGCATAAAAAATTAATGTATAAAACATTTTAATTTTTGTTATTATTATAGTTTAAATAATGTTTCTTTATTTAATTTTACAGCTATTTTATAAAAATATTTTTTATATAATTTTTAAAATTTTAAATATAAAATTTTGATAAATTATTATATAATGTAACTTATGTTATAATTTATAACTTATAAATGTATAAAATTTTGCATAAAACAAGGAAATAAATGATTTAAAAATTAAAATTAAAAACAATTTCAGCAAAGTTTTATCAAATTAAAACTACAGTAAATTTCACTTACAATAAACAGCTCGAGTTTGTCAAATTTGTTTGTTATATACGAGATTTATACATATTGAGTTATATATGTTTTTAATTTTAACATTTTAATTAAATAAAAATTACATTAATTTTTTAACAAAAGTAATTAATAAAATTAAAAATATTAATAAATTTTAAAACTTTAATACATTTTATATAATGCTTAAAAAGTAAAAATTAAAAAAGTGTAATGCAACATAATAATTAATATAATGTGTTAAATGCGGTTTTATAATAAATATTTAGCTTGTATATTTATAGATTTTAAAATTTACATAAAAAATTAATATTATAATAATTATCTTTTGCTTAAAACACGAAAATATAAGTTAACTAAAATTTTTAAAAATTATAAATGTATTTAATTAAAAATAAATATCTAAAATTTTTTTATTTGTTATATTGAAATCTATATTTTTACAATATTAATTAACTAATTTTCACTACATATAATAAAATTCAGATTTACTTTAAAATAACATTTTTACAATTTAAATGTTATTTATATTGTTTTATAAATTGTTAAACTAAGATAAAGATTTGGTTTTAATTTATGTTGACAAATTTTGTTGATTCTTGATAAATGCAAAATCATACAACAAAGAAATATGACCGCATTTTTAACTGCAATAAAATTCAATATTATTTTTAATCTTAAACAAAGTGATTTAATAGGGAATTAATAAAATTAAAATTAACACATTTTGGTTAATAGCTTCGTTTTGCATACATTTGTTTTCAAATAATTTAACTGATAAAATTTTAGTGTATATACTTGTAGTGCATTAAAATTAGTTATATTTGCAAAATTGTTTAATCTCATTATTTTTGATTAATCTAATAGTACAGCATTTTGACAGTTTGTTTACATTTATTAAAAATTTAGTTTAAAAACAAATTTTTAAAATGCAAATGTTTGCAAAACTAAGCTTTTAATCAAAATATGTTTACTATTTTTTCACTATTATATTACTTCGGCAAGATTAAAAATAAGAGTCACTTTCACTACTAACGCGTTAATATTTAAAATGTAACCACGTGTTTGTATTGTACAATAAAATTTATTAACTTAATATTTTTTTATATTTAAATTTAACTATTTTAAAACATTAATTAGTTAAGTTAGTACTGATTTCGACAAAGTTTAAATTTTTGCTGTAAAGCTTTATTCATATTGGTTAGTTTAAATTAGTCTTGATTTACAATTTTAATTGACTTAAAAACTTTACTTTACAAGAGTATACATGTACAGTTCCTGAAATTCGAAAGTAATGTTGAATTTTGCCATTAAATCAAAATTTTATGATAGGATAGCTTGTATG
>JAQFXP010004432.1:0-10704 GCA_034693685.1 Belba bartosi
CAAACAAATCCATTCAATCATTCATTCATTTATTGTATTAATAATTACGAAAATATTTGTGACTTTAATGTAATTCTCGTTTGAATTTGGTTTGATTGACAATAATTGATGATTTAATTAATTAAATCGATTGAAAATAACTCGAAAGTGAGTCAATCGATAAGTGTTTACATTTAGATAGCATTCAAATACTGTACTAATTGTCTGATAATAACGTAATTAACGAAAAGCTATAATAAAAACAATAATTAAATGAAAATGTCGTTCAATGCGTGGAAGAAGCGGAGGCCAGAAGTGGTGTTGTTGTGGGCTATGCTGGTGCTGGTGTGCACGGGATGGTCGGGTGGGTTCTACCTGCCCGGCTTGGCTCCGGTCAACTTTTGCGAAGACGACAAACCGACCGAAACCTGCAAATCAAAGGTCAGACTATATGTGAACCGATTAGATAGCGAGGAATCGGTGATTCCCTACGAGTACTCCCACTTCGACTTCTGTCGCGCAGACGACACCTATGACTCACCGGTCGAGAACTTAGGACAAGTGGTGTTCGGCGAACGGATCCGCTCTTCGCCGTACAATATATCGTTTCTAAGACAAGAGGAATGTAAACCTCTTTGCGAGAAGAGCTATGACCTGAACGACAAACCCGATGTCGAGCGCCTCAATGGTCTGATGAAGGGAATGCTGAAGAACTATCAGCACCACTGGATCGTCGACAACATGCCGGTGACCTGGTGCTACCCCGTAGAGGGCGACCAACAGTACTGTTCCGTCGGCTTTCCGATGGGTTGTTATGTCGACAGTCAGGGAACGGCCAAAGACGCCTGTGTTATGAACGTGTTGTACAACAGGGCCGACACGTTCTACCTCTTCAATCACGTCGACATCACCATTACATACCATAGCGGGGAGAACGAGGCCTGGGGTGTGGGCTTTGGCGATAAGGGCGGCCGAATTATTGCCGTGAAAGTGGTGCCCAGAAGTATCAAACACACGAAACGGCCGAGTCTTCAGGCGAGTGACTGTGCGACCAATGCTCCTCCAATGGAAATATCGGGAAAACTGACCAAAAACGACAAAATCGATGTCTTTTACTCATATTCTGTGTACTTCTCGCGCGACAACTCAATCAAATGGTCGTCGCGTTGGGACTACATATTGGAGTCTATGCCTCACACAAACATCCAGTGGTTCTCGATTTTGAACTCTTTAGTAATCGTCCTCTTCTTGACCGGAATGGTAGCTATGATTCTGTTGCGGACTCTTCACAAAGACATCGCTCGCTATAACCAAATAGATAACGAAGACGACGCTCAGGAGGAGTTTGGTTGGAAGTTAGTGCACGGGGATGTGTTCCGGCCCCCTCACCGCTCAATGCTGCTCTCTGTATTCCTGGGCAGTGGAGTGCAAGTGCTCTGTATGACAGTCATCACTCTATTCTTCGCGTGTCTGGGCTTTCTCTCGCCTGCAAATCGCGGGGCACTCATGACCTGTGCTCTCGTTCTATTCGTCTGCTTGGGAACACCGGCCGGGTATGTGTCGGCGCGGGTCTACAAAGCGTTTGGCGGATATAAGTGGAAACTAAACGTATTGTTGACATCATTGCTCTGTCCGGGAGTGGTCTTCTCCCTGTTCTTCGTCATGAATCTGCTGTTGTGGGCAAAGGGCAGTTCGGCTGCAATTCCCTTCACGACTCTCATTGCATTACTGGCCCTTTGGTTCGGAGTTTCCCTTCCGCTCACATTTGTCGGCGCGTACTTCGGGTTCAAAAAGCGAGTGATCGAACATCCGGTTCGAACCAATCAGATCCCGCGACAAATCCCAGAACAGTCGGTCTACACCCAACCCCTGCCCGGGATCATAATGGGAGGCATTCTGCCTTTTGGCTGCATTTTCATACAGTTGTTCTTCATATTGAACAGCATTTGGTCGAATCAAATGTATTATATGTTTGGGTTTCTGTTTCTGGTCTTCACTATTCTGGTGATCACCTGTAGTGAGACTACAGTCCTTCTCTGCTATTTCCATCTCTGTGCCGAAGACTATCACTGGTGGTTAGTATTGAATTGATTTAATTATTTAATTGATTTAATATCTAACCGATTATGCCTTGCCTTCAGGTGGCGATCGTTTCTGACGTCAGGGTTCACTGCATTCTATTTATTCGTTTATTGCATTCATTACTTTATGACTAAACTGACGATTACGGGCACTATATCTACGCTTCTATACTTCGGCTATACCCTAATAATGGTATTCCTCTTCTTCTTACTCACCGGAACCGTTGGCTTTTTCGCCTGTTTTTGGTTCGTCCGAAAGATCTATTCTGTGGTTAAAGTCGATTAAGTGATGAACTGATGAAGTGATGACTCTTTGCTATTAGACATCAAAACTATATATTTTTTTCATTAATAAATGATTCGATTCGATGTAAATTAGTTTTAATTCACATTAAGTAACTTATTATTAGTGAAAGGGTTTGCAAAATCGATATCGAATTCTATTTCTAAAACGAAAGCAATTTGTAATTAAATCTTATAATTTGTTTATTAATTTGAAAACTTTAACACAAATTGTAAGAATATTTTTATGTATAAATCAATAAATTGCTGTCATTTGTGTTAATTTTTGCTAAGTTTAGCTAAAATTCTATAATTTCTGGTCAATTGAAATGTTTTGATTTTAAATTTAATTAAATTTAATAATAAATTCATTATTTTATAGTTTAGCCAACATTTTGTCAAAATATTAATTTATTTTTTAAGTTTGAATAAAATTAATTTAATTCTAACATTTATTTTACAATTTGTTAATTATTAATTTTTTAGCAAACAATTTTTGTTTTAATTTAGCATGTGCATTAATAAATTTAACTTTTCAACTTTATTAAATTTTTTGGAATATATGAATTTAGAAATATAAGTTATATACAGTATCTACTGTATATGTAAGCAACCGATTTCAGAAATAACTTCACATATTTTCAATTAAATTGAAATTGCTAAATTATATTAACTGATGCATGATTGTGAAGGGGGATAAAGGCAAAAAATCGCCCTTGATTTTGAAAATTGCCGTTTATCTTCTCCAGCATTATCCCCCTATTTTCGAAAAAAAATTTCGCCTATATTTTTTGGGTTTTTTCCAAAATTGAGAAATTTTTATTAAATTGTTGCTAAATATGGTTTAAATCCAGTTAAGTTAGGTAAAAATTTATTATAAATAAATAGGTTTTTTGAGCGTTTTTGGAAAAAAACTCCTTCCTTGATACTCCCCCTAGGTTTTTTGACAAGTTTTTTGAGAAAATTTTTCCCCTGACCCCTCCTTTGAATCGACCGACTTTCTCAATTCCTGATATTATGCAATAATTATTATAGACTTTACTGCATTAACAATTTTATAATATTTTAGCTGGTTGTTTTGTGGCAACAAGACGATAAATTCTTCTCTTCTCATTATCCAGAGTTTTTCTAACTAAATTATTTTTAAAATTTAAACAACACATTTTGTTTACACAATAAACAAATAAATTTTTATAATAATTATTTTTAAAAACAACCACGAATGTTCAATTTGTAGCAAACATTATATTTTTAAGTTTGTAGTACAGATCAAAATTGCTCCAGATTATAATTTTTTAAAACAATAATACACGTATCTAATTATACTTTAACAATAACAAAATGTATTGTTTTATAGCCCAGCTAGTTTTTACTTTAAAAAAATTATATCATACCATAAAAAACTCAGTTTAAATTTGATAAAATTGTCCATGGAATTCTTTATAAAATTCCATAATTGCATTAAAAAAATTAGGTTAATATAACTTAGCATTTTCAATCTAATTAAGAATATGTAAAAAGTTTTCTCTGAAGTCGGCTGTATATTTAGCTCTGTAAAAAATATTATTAAAAACATTAAATATTCTTGGTCAGTTACAGTATCTTAATTCGACTAACATAAAAGTGATCTATCACTGAAGAAACTAATAATAAGTTTTAATTTAAAATTCTTTTTGATTAATGTTTGATTTAAAAATCAGAAAAACTGTTTCCACATAGACTTGACATAGTATTGAAATGAAATTGATATATCTGTGGCGATTGGTTTCCAATTTATCATCTTTTGATTACAAATTTGAAGAACTACTGTAATAAACATAACTTTACGATTAATCGATTTGTTGAGATTAGGATTCAAATATAGCGGTAAGAGTGAAGAATATTTTGTATGCATATATAGAGTAGTCTATTCTGTGCTTTGAATTGTAATACAAATAGAGTCAAACTATTGAATCACTTCAGGAGTGTTTGGATGGGTATGGATGGGAGCAAAGCATTAATTATTGGAAAGAGGACTGAGGACTGTTACAGTAAGGCCTGCCCTTAATTGAGAAAATAGGTTTAACACAAAGATTAAGATTATAATGTGATAGCGTATACAAGATGGCGATCAGTGCTGACTGGCTATGGCTATGGCTATGGCTATCGCTATCGACACATACGTTCACTATTAATACTGAGATGTGAACTGAGAATTGAGTCAATCACTGATTCAGAGGTTTAATACTCGACTAATCTATCGATAATAGTATAGCAAAGCCTACACTCACTCAACACAACTCAGACAACCGATCCTTTCATTACTTTGTTTGCAAATTACAATTAACTAATTGTTAATTAATTTTTCACAATTCAAGTATATTGTATCGATTGATTTGCACTTAATTATAGTTAATTGAATTACTAATTAATAACAAACAAAATATTAAATTTTGTATTAAATGCATAATTGAAATACATTTCTATAACAACTGTAAGTCTAAGTCTAAAGTAAAGTAATATAATAATAATAAACCAAATATTTAATAATTATTATTGAATTAATGCGTTATTCAAGTGAATGACTGACTGACTGTTGACTGTTTTGTGGACTAACTCAACAGTGAATTAGTGGTTAACACAAACTCTCAATACGTGTAATACTATTGTAATTAATGATCTGTTTGTCAACAATACGACAATACAGTCATTATTGGCTCTAATACTGACACCAATTAATCGATTGTTCGACATCTGAACCATTCAATGATGTTTACGGAAGAGATACCGAAAGACCTTTCGACCAAATCGTATGTTTTGGTTATTTTCTAATATTTCCTTATATTCTAATTAATTGTTTATTATTGAGTTAAATGACATTAGACTTACAGACAATTAGTTATTAATAATTAGTTTTGTTTTCAATTGATTTCTAACTATTTTTCATTTGATTTATATTTAGAAATAATACGAATGAAAGCGAAGACAAAACTATTGATAATAAAACCGAAACCATTAGTGAAAGTAATGTCGAATCAACTGTCGAGTCAATGGCGCCGACAGTCGAGTCGTGCACTAAAGACACTAAAGAAGATAATATCGATAATAGTATGGATTTAAGTGTTAAGAAGAAGTCAATCGACGAAAAGGCCGACTCAGAGGTCGAACCAATGGAAGTGACTCTCGATCTGTCGATGGCTTCCTCTTCGGTCGAAGAGAAGAGTGAATCGAAGGAAAGGTCGAACAGTCAGAGCCAACCGATGGTCACTGATTATAGTCAGAGTTCTTCACCAGACGTCCAGATGTCTGACACAGAAGAGACTCCTTTGCAGATAACTAATGGAAATCATATCAACGGATATCTGGCATCAGATGACTCGCACTCACGAGTGGACGCCGACGAAGATCTACCGCTTCCGCCGTTACCACAAGTGAGACAATTGAGTGCAGAAGTACTGAAGATTAAACAGAAGAGAATGCGTCGATTGAAGCAGGAGTTGAGGAATGAAGAAATGAAATTAGTTTTACTCAAGAAGTTAAGGCAAAGCCAACTCATGAAAGAGAATATTGTGACTAATTTGAGCCAACCCTCAAACCCAACCCCTCCGGTGGCCAACCATTCGACGGTCAAACAGATAATCACAAACAGTATGTCTTCGCGCAATGGATCCAATGGCACGTCTTTGCCGCCATCGATGCTGAGTGTTGGCCACAACCGGTCGGCCGCCCATAGCAACAAAGGCCACTCGGTTTTGAACGCCCCGTTTAGCCGCAATCAAAGTCTATCTCACGGCCCGATAGGTCCGGCGCATTTAGGGTTAGGCCAGAGGAGCAGCAGTTCAAACCATTCGAATCATTCAAACCATATGCCCAGTGCCGCACATTCCCAGTCCCTAAGACCCGGCCCTTTGAGTTCTATGAATCGAACTCCAGTTACGACACCTCCGAATGTAGTGCTCGGATACCCAGTGCAGGACCTGAGGGCTCAGCAGAACTCAAATAATTCTTTACTAAACTCTCATCAATCGGTGAGTCTTTTGTTTGACTTTCGCTTATATTTTGAATTAAATCTATTTTTGTTTCAACTCTTCATTAGTTGAGTTTAGCTGCGACTGGATCTCCCGGTCCTAATAGTGCGGAAGTGACGACTCAAACGCCAGCCCAAAGACAAGCGGCCGCGAAGTTAGCGCTCAGGAAGCAGTTGGAAAAGACTTTACTTCAAATACCTCCGCCCAAACCCCCGCCGCCGGAAATGCATTTCATTCCGAACGCCAATAATCAGGAATTTGTTTATTACTTGGGATTGGAAACAGTTGTCGACTTCTTGACCGACAGCCCCAACCAGAACAGACCCCCTCCGGACCCCTTCGAGTGCGTTCAATGTGGAACTGACTTTACCCCTGTCTGGAAATGGCAGGACAGGATCGACCCGAACCGAGACCGACCGGCCGTCATATGCGAGACTTGTGTCACTTCTAATATCAAAAAAGCACTGAAGGCTGAGCACACAAATAGACTGAAGACTGCGTTCGTTAAGGCACTACAACAGGAACAGGAGATCGAACAGCGAATCGCTTCCGGAGCCACTAGTCCTCCACTGCCACCGATGTCTCCACCGCCGCAACAGAACAACTATAACGGAGCGCATCAGTCGGTGTCGAGCTCTTCACCTCTGGTGACGTCAAGTCAGTCCCATCACCCACAGGCACCGCCGGCCCACTCATCAATGCCACGACTGAGTGGCTCTGCGGCCAACGCGGCGGCGGCAGCGGCTGCTGTGGCCAGTTCTGCAGCACTGTTACAGCAAATGCCCAAACTGTCGGCCGCCCACCAGTCCCTGTTCGCTGCACAGGCTCAACAACTGCACCAATTGGCCCAGAGTCTACCCCAACCCCCGGCCGCTCATATGATGCCGTTCGCGCCACTGTTGGCCGCACAGGCCTACTCGTACAGTATGTTAGGCAAGTCTGGAGTGCCGTCCAGTGACCTTCACCGACAGTACTTATTAGATATGATTCCCTCCCGTTCTCTACCCCAGGGCTCCATCAATTGGAAGACTTGATTCCAATTTTTAATTCTAATTATAAATCTATATATTATTACTTTATAACTCCGAATCAGATATTAAATGCGATTAATAGTTCGGCTTTTGATTGACTTTTGTTTGGCTTTCGTTCGGTATTTCTAACAAAAAACAAATAAATTTTTATTCATTCGAAACATTAGAAATCAATAGAATTTATGCATTATTTGATACGATTTTGTTTGATCTCTTGACGGTTACCCTTAAATGAGTCACATATTTATTGATAACTATTCCTTTACTTCTGTCACTCAAACAAATGATTTGGTTTTACATAAATTGTATTAAAATAACTAAATAATTGAAAACAATTGAATGCATTCGGGAGAACCGGTTAGGTTTGGGCGGAGCGGTTATCTGGTATTAGAAATAATTTGAATCAAAATATAATTATAGAGAGGATCCAAATATGTGTTTAAATATTAGTATTATATTCGACAAACGTTTTATTATTTAAAACAAAAGTTTTTTATTCGAAACAAATTGCATAAATTTTAGGAATTGTTTGGTTTTTAAGTAAATATAAAAATATTTAAAATAAAATTCAAACAAATCGATTCGAGAAGATATCAAATGAATGAATAATTTTATTCGAATTGAGTGTAAACTCGCAAACATTGTTTCGTCAAAATGACTGAATTAGCAAAACATTTCTCAATTAATTGCTATTTATATCTCACTGTTTATATAAAAACAAATACAAAATAAAAACCACTTTTTCTCATAATTCCAAACAATTTATTTGGGAATAAAAGGCTTTATTTTTAGTACTTCAACGACATTAGTCTCGATGTCGAACCAACTGGTGATGTGAATCGAATCGATTGTAAAATAATACAAACGATCGACACATTTGGTTCTCCTATAGACAGACCTCGGATCTGCTCTCAACAGATTGGTTATGGCGTTCTTCGCCTCTTCGAAGTCTCTCAAGTGTTTCAGACAATATTCGCATTGGTTTTCATCACTTTTGTGGAATCGCTTCAATTGATCCAAACTCTTATCCGTGAATTCGACGCTAATGTCAGAGACGACGCTTCCGTCAACCCATCCGTTCGGCACTGTTTTCGTTTCAATCGATTCTATCTTTGGTTTCGTTTCATTGCTTTCGTCACAAACAGACGGTTCGGGAAAATCGTATCGTTTTATATAAGGCTTAATGTCTATGATTGGTGTTCCGTCCAATATGTCTGCAAATACAGTATTTCAATTCATTATAACTTATAACTACAGTATTACTTAATATAATATATTCACTAATTTATTACCGAATTTACTCACATTTAATTGTATGCAACTAAATGTGAATTCAAGTAATTTTGATTGACTCAAAAACGAGCGCAACTAAACTAGAATACAATTGCACCTCTTCTGTGAAATTCATATATAATTGCACTCCAATTATGTTTTAATTATTGTTTTATTTATTGATTGCTTTACAATTAGCCATTCAATTAATGTTAATTATATAAAAATTTGAAATAATTTTAATGATATTTATAGCAAATTTAGAAATCTCATTATTAAGAATCAAATTCTGTCTCATCGATCGAGTCTTTAAACTCATTGTTCGTTAATTAATTCATCACTTGATGACAACTCTAATGTTTCTGATATTTTATCTTTAATTAAAAACTATTTTAGATTCTAAACATAAAGCACATCAAATAATATTTAAAAAATTAATTTTAAAAAACTTTTAGTTACAGTTTTTTTAGTTAAAATAGCTTGGCTGCAATTATATGTGAATTTTAATATTAGCCTAAAATAGTTAAAAAATAACTGCAATTATACGCGAATACAATTGCACCCCTTCTGTAAATTCGCAGTTAATTGCAAGCAATTAAATGCGAGTAAATTCGGTAATTGATTGTAAACTTAAAAAGCGCTCATTTTCTGGTTTTCTGGTAATTATTATCAATAAATAACTCAATTAAAGCTTATTAATGCAAATCGAATATTAAAAGTAATGTATTTTTACAGATTTGTATAAATTAATACTCATTAGAGTGAACTACATAGAACTACTTAGAGTTCACTCTTTTATTATATTATTTTGTAATTTATTTGAAAGAAGTGTCGAAATTCTTAATAATTAAAGTAACTAAAAGTGTTTATTAGTCTAAAATTGTTTAAAACTTGTTTAGAAAACATACCAATTCCCGAAACGTAGAGTAATCCGTCTTTTGTATTAAAAACAACAATTTAGTTATTGTAAGTACAGCTAAATAAAAATTTATTCAAATCTATCAAAACCTTTAATCGAATCGAGTTTCGCCAGCGATAGACCTGAAATCGATTAAATTAAGTCAAAATTAATATTTAGTTTACATTAAATTCTTTTCCTATTAATCCAATATATATATAATTATTTAAAAGTTGAGCACAAATTGAAGTCTGTTCTCAAACTTCATTCATATTCAATAGTTTAGCCAAAAATTAAAAAGAATATTCGGCAATTGCATGGAAATAATGAAACTAGCAAGTGGGCATTCATCTCAAATTCCAATTTGATTAATTAGCATGGTAATTTGTACTGTATTTCTAACCTACTTAACTCATACAAATATGAAAGTGAACATGCCATCATTTTATATCATTAAATAAAAATGTAATTAATTATAATTTGAATAATTAAAATATATTAAAAGTAAGACTAAGTTATACAATGTTCTGACAGTCAGTTCTAACCGATTGGATTGGGTCTGTGCGGAGAACGAGAGGCAAATACTCCGCAGGTCTGGCCGTTGAGTCGCGGCGGACGTACTTTTGTCGGACATCTCTTATTTGTGTTCAAATGAAAGTAATATAAAATCCTTTAAATAATTGAAAACATTTTAAATTAGATTTAAATTAAAGTAAAACTCAAATTAGTTATGAATTTGAGACCAGATATGAGAAAACTGTTCGATTCCTTCCATAGAATGCATTGGATTATTGAAAACCGTTTTATTCAAATCAATGAATCCTTTACTTTGTGGACATATCGATGACTGTCGAGGAGTTCCGTTCTTTTTGTTGAATATGGATCTCATAAAACCAATTGGTTGAAGACATTCCTCCAGTTTTGTTGGTTTTGTTGATTCACAACTCATTTCCGTTATTAAAGTTCAATTCAATCAATTCAAAACATTTGGAATAATAATAATAATAAGACTAATAATAAAATTTTAATATAACCGCAATTAATAAAATAATATTTAGTCTTAAGTCTACAGTAAGTCTAATCAGATTTCGAAAGTCTATTGACTATTGTTTACAATAATTCAAATATGATAGAGAAGTAGAGCCTGATTTCGG
>JAQFXP010004433.1:0-10703 GCA_034693685.1 Belba bartosi
AAAGTTTATTTCAAAACGTAATGCTTTGAAGTACTAAAGTGAATCCGGGATTCACTTTAGGCAGAGTGAACTATAGACTATAATACATTTGAATGCAATCAAAAAATTCAAAACAATTGAGATTTAGAATTAGATCGAAGGTAGGGCTGAATTGCAGTTTCCGTGAAATACTTTGATTTTCAACTCACATCTGAAATACGAGTCGAAGACATCTCTATAGCCATGATATCTCCACCACTGGCAGAGCTGTCGGTTCCAATTGCAAGGAATCACATGAAATAAGTGCTTGTATTCAAAGCTGACTACAGTATAGAAGTCCTGATCGCCTAAATGGCCGGAAAAGTAATATTTTCTGCAAATATTGTCAATTGATTGCGAATTCAATAGTGAATTATATAGTTTTGATGAACGCATTCGCTTCAAATTCATGAGCAAAACCCCGCTATTAAATCCGGGCCAACCATCGGGAGGCGCCGAACCCAAACGGGTCGTATTGTCTATTTTGCGGCGATAGTCATAAAGTATATGCCTATACACCGGTTGCTGTTCGTATGCCATTCCCATTAGGGCTGTCGAACTGAATTGGGAGAACTGTCGATAAAGTTCTGATATATTATCATTGAACTTAACGTCGATGTCGAGGAATATTAATTTATCGATTGAATGGAAATATTTATGAAATGCGAGCGAAATGAAGAACAATGAGTGAGAATAATAGGAATTTGGTTTATAACTGAAATGCGATTTAAGTGTTGGCAACAAATTAGCTATTTTTGCATTCAGTTCATCGATATCATGGAAATGATATATCAATCCATTTCTGTTTGAGTTTGACTCAAATGATGAACTTTTTTGGCCAATTAGTCTGAGTATAGATTTGGCAGTGATTTGACTGACTGGATCAGTTATCAGATGTACACAAATTCTTTGCGTTTTTTCATTTATATGTTTCTGTATTGCAGTCAAAGATTGATAAAGTTTTTTGTCAATTGATTTGTTATTATTTATTTTATTATTATTACTATTATTATGTGATTTAGTTATTGTAAAAATCATAGCTATATGAAAATCATAGTATTTTTGATAATTGTCATCACTTTTGCTATTATTTTGATTGATTTGTTCGGAAGTCAATTGTTTGGTTGAGTTATTCGGATGAATGACTTGTTTTGAATCACTATTCTCTTGAATCACATTTTTGACAATAGGTTTGTCGTTATTTGACAAATTAAGTGATGACACGCTTTGATGAATAGCTGTTGTGTCGGCACTTGCAGTCAATTCTTGACAACACTTGTCGTCTGAGGTGAGGACTACAGAGTCAGCGGAACTGATAACAAACACCTGTTTTGCGTATTTGTTGTATTCGTAAAGAAAACTCTTTTCATAGGACTTGGGTTGGGATGAGAAGGCAATGAATATGTAGAGACAGGCCGTCGAACAGACGACTGCAACAAATTTGACGAACTTTTGATGCATTTGAAGACAAAACGGTTGACCATTAAGTCAACTGAAGAACAATGAATGCATGAGTAAAGTGAACCGATTCGGTGATAGTCGAGACAAACAATGAGACATAAACTCGATTGCTATCGAAGTCTCTATTTTTGAGTTTCGTCCCATTTTTTAAGGTTGGGCTGCATTTATACAACAATTTCCTTAGCCTTCAGCCCAGAGTTAGAGTCAGAAAAAGATTATAAGTTATACTGTTTTTAGCTTTTATTGCCGCCAGTGCTGGGACTGGTGTGCGCCCGCACTTTGCAAGCGGTGGGTTGGGCCGCACTTACGGGCCAAGAGGTCAAAGTGATGTGCATTACTATATTATGCAGAAATGCCGAGATATGGCTATTGCTCTTACAGTCTAACTGGCTCTCAATGTTCAGTTGCCTTAGCTATGCTATCTGTGCACTCACTCCACTCCACACAACTCATGCCAACACTTGTTATGACTTACGAACATGACTTAAGTTATCGTTAGTCAAAGTTAGGCATTCATTAGAATCATTACCAATGGTTTGACTTCGTTTCCAATTAATTCTTACTAATACTAGTCATTTGAATATTATATTTCAAAACATTTAATATCAGTTAAAATGTAGACTAAATATCCGGAATATTTCGACGCAATTAATACAAATTATTACTAAACTTAGAGACACGTAATTCACTTAACTTTATACAAACTTTGCACAAAAAGCGAGAAAAAGTTGAATTTTTATTACAAAATCAAGAAAAGTTTGTTTATGCGGGAGAGAGAGCATTGGCTTTTGTAATATGAGTTAAGGAAAAGTTTAGCGAAATAGCAATTTTGGTTGAGTTATAGAAACGCTTAAATCAATAGAGAATATGATAGAGAAGTGAACGCAAATTGTAGAGTCGACTGAATGCAAACAAATTGCGGTTTTTGGACCAATGTTTGAGCGCTAGATCGCCTATTCTCTACAGTGTTTTCCGTTGCCATACGGAATGCCAAACATACCTAACCCTCACTCTCTATGCCGGTCGTCATCTATTATTATTGAATCCCCAAATGAGCCAATCCTTGATTCTAGTTCTCACGAATCGCCTCTTCCTATGCGCGCAATGCTATCGAAACACAAACCACTCGACCCATCAAACAATACGAACTAATGTTTAACTTTTCTATTGTGTTATACAATGAGTTTGTGAGGGGAATGAAAATACACTTAACTATCGAATACTTTAATAACTTTATATATCATAGACTTGAATAATGTTAATAATAATACAGTAATAATAAGTTAGACTCAAATGAATATAAATAGCCATTTGTTTTGTTTGGGAGACTGAAAAATATAACATTTGGCAAAATTTTGATGAGAAGTTCTGGACTTAAATTATATTTCACTCTATCGGCTCTAATCGTATGATTTGATTATAAAAATTGGAATTTCGTGGGAAATAAATATTTGAATTTATGTTATATTTGACTTGAGATGAGAATATAAATCAAAATTAGTGTTAAAAATAATTATGTTTATAATGTCAGCTCAAAAGTGCTGTGAATTCCGAAAACAAAATTTGTTTAATGAAAGCAATCATTTAAAATCAAATTTAAAGGAAAATGTGATATATTGTCGTTCGTATACATTGCGACCGACTGTCAGATTGGATACTAATTGCTTGAATGGCAGCAATAAAACGAATCCAAGTATTCAAACAACAAACTCATTGCCAATAAAAGAAACGAAAATTCTTGTAAATAAAGTTAAAAGGAATTTGAATTCAGACAAAGCTATGAAACCTGTTATTGGAGTAAAGCCGAGAGCTATGAACGCTATAAATGTTATGAATACTAATCGAAGTGAAGAGATGTTGAAAGCGAGAGACGTTAGACCGAGAAGTGCTTCTCTGCCAACAGTTCTGATGCGTTCACAACAATCGCCAGATTCTGGTGCTTATGATGACACACCTGTTAGGGACTCATCACAAGTGATGAATCAAATCCGGAGACGAGTTTCGCAAATAATTGATTCGCAATTGCTGTCAGATATTCGAATCGGTCAACAATCCAGTGATTGTCAGAAACTTAAGCATAGAATCGATGATCAAATTTCGGTCGACTATAGAAATGGAGAGACATTAGCGCACATAAAGCCACGGACTAAGAGCACAGCAATTGATGGCAACATTTCTAATTTTTTTGCCGATAAACAGCAAAAACAAGATTCTAGTGATAAGTATTGTCACAGAATGTATAAATCAAATCAAAATCAAATTAAGGATTTTGCAGAAGAAAGCAATCATTTATGGAATGATAACAATCAACAAAACATTGAATTCAAACAAAAAGCTAATGAAAGCCTAAAGAATAAATCGAAGAACTCTTTCGATACAAATAATAGCAATAAATTAAATGAAATATATTTTAATAAAACGAATGAAAAATCAACGAAAGAAAGTAATGAAGAAAAACAAAAACAAAAACAAAAATATAAATTATTGATTAAAGAGAAATATTACAAAAACTTAAGCAAAAACTCGTTTTCATTGATTCAGAATTGTGTTAACAGAGACTGAACGACACGACACGACTGGTCACTAATCGGCTTATTTATTGTCTTTGGCTATTGAGTGGATCATCCAATTGAAGGATGTTTTCCAACTGTTTTTGAGCGCTTCGGTAAACTTTGACCTGAAGTTACTTCTGGCCTGTTCTTCAGTCAGGTCCAGAACCAGTGTTTCCCTCAAGTAATCCAAATCAGAGACCGACGAGATCTCTGGTATTCCGGTCGACAACATCATCGCAAACAGTGAGATGAGAAACGACCCCTTCTTTCGGATTATCATAAACGCCTGTTCGCAGAACTGTTGAAATCGGTTGAAGTCTTCAGACTTTTGTTGGTTCTGTCCGTGAGTTATGACATACACGAAGTCGTGGGTCAACACAAAAGGCACTCTTTCTCTACGAATTCCAAACTTTTCCTTAAATTTGCCCAAAATGTGGCCGAAGTCTATGTGAAACAACTGACCGTTCCGTTTGACCATAATGTTGTCGTTGTGCCGATCGGCGATTCCAAGTATATAAGTGGCGACACAATAACCGGCACAACTCAATGTGAACTCTTCGATCGCTTTGTTGAGAGTGTCTTCGCTGGGATTGTGGTCTCTGAGCCACGAGAGAAGTGAATCTTTTTTATAGGCAGCCATTGCTTTGTTGGCTTTTTCTTTCTGTATGTTTGCGATTGTATCGGCGCTTAACACCACTTCTATGAGACCCACCTTATTGTCGGTGGATATACATCGATAGGCATTCATTCTCAGGTCTAATCCCTCGTCTTTCCATAACTTATCCATAATCCGAATCATCTGCAAAGTCAACATGTCTTGACGTAGATCTGACAGAAAGTAAACTTTTAATCTCATAAAGTATTACCCGATTTACAGATGCGATAAAACTTTAATTTATTCCAAATATTTATTTTTTAAGTTTGACTTTTATATAATCTATTACTTTGTTTGAAATATGCGACAAATACTCTCAATCTAAACAGTCTTTAAATTATTTAAAATGACTTAATTTTTGTTAATATCTTCTTAATAAACAAGATTTCGTATAAGGCTTATACTATAAGCTCTTCCAAAAGCAACCGTTGCTCCGGTGCTGACGCCGGCAATCAACCACATTTTTATATTAGAATATTAGTGAAAGTGATGGGAGGGGAAGGCTTAGGGGAAAGAACTACTCATATCAAGTCGCAACTCGAGGTTAACTTTTGAATAAAAGACTTATAATAATCTAATAATCGCATTAATGACAGACCGTCTCCGTTCTTGAAGATGAGGTAAGTGTCGGACATGTCTTCGTCTTCATTCTTGAAGACGAGCCAAAGTGGTTTCATCTTTGAGTCCATAAATTTGCATTTGTTTATCCGAATTGGCCCGAGTTTGTAGACTGGGTTGAGGGGATTGACAATGTTGAGCAAAGCCTCCTGATAGTACTTTTGGCCTATAATGTCGTGCATTAAACCTATTTTCCGGTCCCTATTCTCCTTACTCTTGTCGTCGCGTATTATTTCGTTAACTCTTTTCAGTTTATTCAGAGCTCCCGTTTGTCGCATAAGCACTTGCATGTGATCCATAGCTCCCCTACAGTAGGCTATATCATGTTCAATTAAATTATTAATATTAAGTTAGTTTATTAGTTTCCGAATTTATTAACTCAATTATGTTTTCAAAGCATTACAAATATTGAAACGACTATTGATTTGTTTAAAGCATATATTGGCAAACCTTCGAGAATTAGTCCGAAGGTGACGGAGACGGCAGGCACATGCATCTCACTCCTGAGCAACCAGAACAAGGAGTGTCCGATTCTTTGGTTATTGTAGGCGCGCTCTAACAGAAAGTGAACTAAATCGCAGTACATATATGACTCATACTTGAGTGCCTGAACCAATTGTAGCAAATATAGTGACAATTCTTCATCGGTTATACCTTTTGATTAAATTGAAATTATAACCAAATCCCAGAGCTATGGATGCCTTACCTTTCAAGCACTCGATTGCAAACTTACGAACCGATGAGTCGGCGTAAGCGTAATCGAGTAACTCGAGTGCCTTTTCCGGCAATATTTTTGGCCATTCCTGCAAAAAACGCAATACCTGTGCAAATGTCTTGTGATTATTCCATTTGAATGAAATTAACAGTTTATTGAGAGAATGTGGTAATAGGTTACGACAGTCCTCTCTCAGGAACCACAACAGCTCTCTTTCCTGGTCTGTGATCTTATGCAACAGATCTCTGTCACAAATCTCTTTAAGCTGTTCCACAAACTGTTTGCTCGCGTGCCGTGACTTTCGGGAATTTGTCTCTTCTGTCGAACTGTTCTCTTCCAGACTGTCAGCAATGGATCGGTTTTGTGTCGTCTCTTTAAGTATGTCATTAATGGACGGAAAGGCTATTTGTGTCTCGCCTTCAGAATATTTGTTGAACGTTATGGTCAGACAAGTGGCCAATTCTATCGAAGGGTTGGGCACAACAGTTCCCAATGGATTGAAGAGTTCTATTTCGGAGTCTTCGACAGTTTGTTCGTAGTTCCACATCGAAAGAGTGATTGAACCGACTTTTAGTATGTTTTTAAAGTCAAAAATATTAGTATTGGCCCAAGCGATGGGTCGGGGCCTCTCTTTGCCCTTTCCTTTCTTCGATGTCTGGCCAACCGTCACAACCGAAAAGCAAAGTCTCGCCATTCGGGCGATATCACAGATTTTGATGTCTAAAAAGATGTCTTCTTCCCACTGGCCATCGCCCGACTCGTTTGGAACTATTTGTGAAGACATTTGATAATCACAGAGCGGTTCCCCGCCGTGAAACAGACCACACATTATCATCACTTTAGTGTTGTCTGAATTGACTATTCTTTGCGCACTATTTATACG
The DNA here is from genome assembly GCA_034693685.1 of Belba bartosi. Lineage (NCBI taxonomy): Eukaryota > Metazoa > Arthropoda > Arachnida > Sarcoptiformes > Damaeidae > Belba > Belba bartosi. The sequence goes on from JAQFXP010004433.1 coordinate 6,903, forward strand.
AATTACAAGTTTGCGTTCGACGTTCCAAGAGCTCACCGTTTGGTTCCTTCTTCTGCTGGTGCCGGACAGTGACAATACAGATGGGGATCGAAGTCGTGGACAATCAGGTATTGAATATATAGACTCTTCTTCAACTGATTTTGGTTATAACTTATGAGATAATGATTTTATGAAAACTAACGGATATTTGAATTTTAAGCTTACATTCAATGCTAGACTTAAGCACTGCAACCAAATAAGGAATTTCGTCGTTTATTATCATTTCCCGAATTGGCTAATCATTGCCGACATTAGAATAAATGCATTGAATAAACAATTTATTAATAATAGTACCTTATATTGGATTAACTGATAATTTCCTAACAAGTATTCGAGTCGACCACTAATTTTGAGCAAATAAGCCGTAGAGGAGGCATAAGAATCCGGATCGTTGTTTAGGGCGATGTCTATTATTTGTTCCGGTAGTAAATCGTATTGCAATGACAGCTCTTGACATAACTAAAACCGAAATTAAGTTTAGAATCGAATCTATATTCTATATTACGGTAAATAAAAATGTTTGTATATTTGGGTCATGTATTGGATGTTTGGAATATTCATTAAATAGAGTAACTATTGATCACTTCTTTTATTTAATGTTATTTTTGTTGACCCGAATAATTGTATGACTAATAAACTGATAACAAATTAATAGATAAATACCGACGTATTTTCAAATCTCAATTTGATGTTAATATTCGGTGACTTATTGAGTCTTTCGTTCAAATATTTGGGTAACTCTCGACTCACATCAATGCCAATCGGGAACTGATATATCATTTTTTCAATCCATGTCTTGCCTTCTCTTTGTTGAGCGATCTCTTCCGCATAAGTTCTCATTTTAAACCTAAAATCATTCACTTCTGGGTTTTTAAGTGAATCAAATTCTTTCAAACCTAATAAAAGACACGAATAATACAAATACTTTTGCAAACTATTACTTCGATTAGAAAGTAACTACTTTTGCCAATAAGTAGCCCAATCTGTGCGTCCAACTGAATGGCAGCCTTATTGCCCTTCCGTTCCACAAGACGTAAGAGCGCCAGAAAAGGACAGACATCACAGAGACGCACGTCTTCGTCATCCAGTTCTTGTTGTTCCGAAGTGTTGGTATTTACATATTTGAATACATAAGCTTGCTTGTCTCTCAGTGCCCCAAACAGTGGCTGCTTTTGACACTCTTCCTCAAAGATTATCTATTGGTTCGAAGTTTATAGAAAAAGTCAAATTGTGGTCAATAGAGAGCTATGTTTGGTCACTAAATTAACTGAAGCTGGTCACTAAATTATTATATATTGATAAACAATTAGATAGCCTTCTATCATGCACAGTACTACAGTATAAAGTTGTTGAAAACTTTTAAGCTTCCAAACAACTTTCAACACTATTGGTAATATTACTAATAAATTATTGATAATAAATAGAGCATTGATTAAGTGTTGAATAAACGCTTAATTGATGTTAGATTCAAATTGCAAACCTCTTTAATTTCCGTAAAAGTAATTTCTTTAATCAAATTAACTGTAATTACAATCCCATTCGGCATAAGAACGTCGACATCAATAGTGGGCTCAAGACTAGACCAAACATCATAATTGGCAACTGTCGGCGCCGGACACATGACTCGAGACAAACAATTAATTAATTTTTAATTAAATCAAAACTCACTTTTGTATGCATTGGAAAATTAATTAATAATGAATTAAATTGTGTTTAGACGGAACAGACGCCTAAACACTATACAACAGACTACCAGTGCAAAGGAAAAGGATATACCGGTTCCGTTCTGAGCATTAAATCAAAGATTGGAAAAACAAAATATGATAAACAAATGCAATGATAAAAACAATCAGATTATTACAAATAAATGTTTTTATTGTTTTAAGGCTTCAAATAAACTGAAATACGAATAAAAAGTTTAATAATAATTATTAAAACGACGTAAGCCTGTGGTCAGCCCTCAAAGAACTTCGGGATATCGTTTCCGGTCACCACTTCTCGTCTGATTCCGTCTTTAGTTATAATCCCGAGTCGTATGACTCCACCGCTCGAGCCGTCGCGACTCATAGCCAGCGAAAGCGCTTTTGAGTTAATGTTATTAAATGTTAATAATTAGAAACCAATTGAAAGAGAACTTAATTCTTACTCTTCTTTACGAATTCGATTGATTCGCTTTCAGTCATTTTTTCCTTAAAGTTCGAATCGACGAACCCATACACATAACTACTGCCGGAGCCGCCAATAGCAACGGGTTGTCGCACCAACATTCCGCCCAATGGTATAGTGTAGACCTGTCCGCCTTCCCTCCGGTCCCAACCGCCACAGATAATACCGGCGGTCAACGAATCTCTGTAGTTATAACACATCTCTCGGAATATATTAGCGCTAATCTTGACTGAAGGCGGTTCTCCCGTTTCCATCCTTTCCCCCAAAACATCAATTATTAGTTCAAAAGTCAAAAATCAGATCAAATGCAATAAATGCAAACATTTACTCATAAAAGTTCAAATGATAGGCCACTATATCGGCGATCGCTTGGGTGTCAGCGGCCGAACCCGATCGACAGCAATAGATATGATCCGTAATTTTGGTCAACTTATCAGACACTCGATTCGAGACATAGGCTCTGAAACAGACATTCAATTCAATTGTAATTAAAAATTAGCAAAAACTCAATTCGAAGTGAGTTCGCACCCGGTTGTGGTCCGGGAGTCGGCGCCGATAACAATCCCGCCGTCAAACTCAACCGCCATTATTGACGTCTATATTAAGCAATAAATCGGTTTTAAACTCAATTAGTATTGAAGTGAATGTAAGTGAAAACGATTTAAATGATTGTAAGTCTCACTCCAGTCGACTCTTCTTCGGACATCCAATCCGGGATCAAAGCGTCCAAATGAGTCGTTCCTCGATTCGGTGCCAAATGTTCAGTTCGTTTGTTCATCAAATCCATTGATGCCATCATTTAATTGAATTAAATATTAATTAGATTTTTGTTTGAATTAGCGAAACGTGAATTGAATTGAATTGAAAACTCAATTATTTTTGCAATTCATTCAAACAAATAAGGGATCGATTCTGAATTACAAACAAATAAATTATGTTATTATCGCACTTAAGCTAATTCAGAGATGTGGTCAAGATTTTCAAACTTTGTTATATTTATAATTTAATAGAAATGAATCAAAAACTATTTATTGGTTAAATTATTTTTTATTCAATATGCCATTTACAATTAAGCATAATTCTAAATGAGTAGTATCTAGATACAATTGCATTGACTTAATTTGTACTAAAATGACTACATTTTTAAGTTGTGTTATTACTAGGAATTAGCTAGTAACTTATTAGGTCAAACATTTTCTAAATAATTTAAACTAAATTTAAATAAATTTAAAATTAATGATTGTCAATATTTAAAATAAAATCAATATTTAAACTTTAATCTAAAACTAAACTTGCTACTTACTTAGGATTTAATATTAAGAAACAACTGCTAATACTGTACAGTTTTATTGAGTCAAATGAATCAATAATTAGCGTTAAATACTGTAGCATTAAAAGCGTAATAAACAAATCAATAAAATTTCAAATTTAAGAAAATTTTTAAAAATTAAAAGTTTTGAAAATAAATTTGAAATCAGTTTCGAAAAACTTTTTCAAAAAATACGATCACAAGACTGAAAAACCTCCGGCGATGACACTCTTCCGGCCCTCGAGTGGCACCTCGAGTGGACCGTCAGAACCCGAGTAGAGCTGGAG